>OW964573.2:8548985-8817669 GCA_943138885.2 Tholera decimalis
TTGCGATTCGATTACTTGAATATGGATGTTAAGCACTTTAGGCTCGTCACAATGCATATGGTGATGTAGAGCTGATGGTGAAGTACCAGGAGAACTCCTCAACAATTATCGGCCCAGCATTGGGAAAAGCAATATTTTGTAAAAGGTTATAAGTAGTTGACATTTAGGCTCTTGTAACTAGGTAAATTAAAAATAGACCAACTAAAAAGAGTAAAATAAAAACTTTTTATCAAAAAATTAAACCGACTCCCAAAAACACTGCAAAGTGAAAAATAACTTTAATTTCGGAAGTCGGTGCCAAAAACGAAAATACAAAACTAAAGACACACACGACTACAGAAATTAAAGTTATTTTTCACTTTGCAGTGTTTTTGGGAGTCAGTTTAATTTTTTGGTAAAAAGTTTTTTAAGTTTAGCGGTGTAGGTAAATTAATAACACTGATTCCTACAATGAAAGCAGTAGGTACCATAGGCTAAGGAAAGATGAAGAACTGTGTGGCCAATTTTCTGCTCACATGTTGTCGATAAAAGATACTTAAAAACCAAAAGTTTGCTAAATATAGAATTTGACACATTGAAATTGACAGATGTCTTGATGAAAAATTTCAGACTTTCGGGGCCCAATACTGAATATACTTAAGTCTCTTAAAATTTGTATCCCATAAACCCTATACATCACAATATTTCAGAATTTGTTCCTTCTTGATAACAAAATCAAAAACGAGCTTGCCCCACAAATCTAAACACTGCTAATATTGTCAGTTTTCAGAATTTTTGAACCTGAGAAACGTTATTATTATTTTATTGTTTTTTATTGTATATTTGCCAGGAATTATATAAAATTACGAACGTTTTATACTCTGAATAAGGAAAAACATGCCTTGCCATTGTTATTTAAAAGAACTAAAATACATGGCCATTTTCAACCGCGAAACTTAGACGTCAATTCTGAAGAAAGACAAATACTACACAATGAAATCCCTTTGTAAGCAGAACTTTTTGAAATTTCTAACACTTAAAATATAAAAGGGATTATTTTACTGAAGTAGACTCTGTTGATTGTATTTATTTACTGAGACACTTGTTTATTTAAGTACCTACTAACTGTGCCTACAGTTTCTTTTCTGTCAAAGAGTAAAGCAACATAAAAGTAACACTCTAGTAATAATCATTTATTTCACCAAAGCCATTATAATAAAAAAAAAAAATACGATAAAAGCTTAGAGAGAAAAGGCTTACTTCTGTGCGGTCTAAGATGTTTGAGCATCGATTTGCAAAGAAGAAAACAGACTTCATAAAATCTTTTCTAGGGAAAAATAGATCAAAATGTCTAGTTTACACATAAATTGATACTAAAGGAAACATGTTTTCAGAAATACGCTTTTTAAACTACCTAAAAATGATTTAAAGCGCACAATGGACTATAAAACAGTAGAATAAAATCCTTTCCGCTCGAATGCTAACACTTTCCTACAATGTAGTACCAGTCCGTAAGCCGATTAGAAAATGTTGGAAACTCGAGTGTGCCTGTTCATAGGGTGTACCTAGGTACACAACTAGGTTTGAACAAGAACCTAGGTTCTTGTTCAAATATTGTGATTCCTTACTGTCGGTTAAGATTTTAGACTTATTGACGGGAACTGTGTTACAGTTTCAGAAAGACTTTGGATATTAACTCTATGTTCTACCAATGACATTTTTTCTTTCATATTATATATCGCACTAATAATACAATACTGCAGTAACTCAAAAAATGTCAAATTTCAGATAACATCATATTCAATCGTAAAATTCAATTTCATCAAAAATTCCCTACGCGTCAATAATACCGTTGTTGGAATAGTACAAAAAACAAATAAGATATGGCACCATGAGTCATTGTTCATGATGACCAACCATCATATTCTGCCACCGAATATTGCATCATCTTTAGTTACGATCAAAACTCGGCTAGGAGGGACGTGCTGCTTTGTGTTTTAGAACGCATTAATTAGAATTTTAACTTTATTTCTGAGTCAGGTATGTAAAAGTTTAACTATTAATTCGAGTTAATACATTATATTTGATTTAAACGTAAAATATACTTGAAGTATTTGTAGTTGTTACACTATTATTGATTCGTAAAATTGCGATTTAAAATAACATTTTTACTTACATCATTCTTGGTGGTTTATTAAGTAATTTTAGACATAACACAGTATTGGTGAAGAATTTGTATTTGCTGTTTTTTTGTGATAATTTTTTAATATTTAAACAAATACTTATTGGTTAATCATAGCATTTAAAATCACGCATTCGAACATGTTAAAGTAAACACTAGTAAACTCTACTAACAAAGTACTTTTTTTAAATTTCGAGTTACTACATTCTAGGTGACATAGGTTCAATATTAAGGGTGTTTTACTTATTATATTTTTTTTTAGATTAAGTATGCACCGTGGACGATTGCTTGTTGGTATAGCGACTAAATCAACGTCAAACAATCACCAGGAGAAGGAAAATGAGGAACCTGTTGAAGAAATCTTGCTCCCTTTGAATTCTTCGACTTCATTATTGACTCCAAAAATTGATAAATTTTAGTATAGGTTAATCGTTGGTTAGGTTATGTTTATTAATATAGGTAGGTTTTAGTATTATTTTTAACTTTTTAGTACTTTTATGGTTTATTGAAGTCGGTTTCTTTTTTGCAATATTTGTTTGTTTTGGATGGTTTAGTTTGTTGTTTTTCTTTTTTTGTTTTAATGAGTACATTATGTTTAAATAACATTTTAAATATGTTTTATAATATTAATAAAAGGTTGTCTCGACTGATTTTACTCGATTGTCCAATTTTATTAATTTTTTTTTATTCTTGCTGCACATTAACGATCTGCTAATGCCCGGTACCTTTGGGTATGCAGACGACAGCACAGTTTCTGAGAGATATGTGTCCAGCGCGCGAGCTGGTGGGTCACAGATCCGGTCTCTCCGTGAGGACATGGTCGGGTGCTTGAACTTGACCTTGAAGGCTGTCTCCGAATGGGGCGATGCCAACCTGGTCAAGTATAATGCAGCTAAGACCCAGACGTGTCTCTTCTCCGCAAAAAGGAGCCAATTTGAACCGGCTCCTACTTTCCGAGGTGTAACTGTGCCGATAACCGACCGTATCGAGCTTCTGGGGGTAACATTAACTTCTACCCTCAATTTTGGCCCGTTTATCGAGGCTAAGGCTCAATTAGCATCAAAAAAGTTGGGAATCCTAGCAAAGGTGAGACGGTACTTCACACCCGAACAGTTGCTCAATCTCTATCAAGCCCAGGTTCGGTCGTGTATGGAGTACTGCTCTCATCTTTGAGATGGATCTGCTAAATACCAACTGGACGCGCTTGAGTCTATCGAGAAGCGGGCCAAGAGACTCATTGGCAACGATGCACTGGTCGAGTCAAAGCTTCAGAGCCTTGAACATCGACGACGAGTTGCAAGTCTATCGGTTTTCTATCGGTTACATTTCGGGGAGTGTGCGATGGAATTACACAAGTAGTAATGATTTGCCGGTTCTGGCGCACCAATCCCGTGGCTCACCGGTTCTGGCACACCACTGCTTCTGGCGCAATCGCGCTCCAGGGCGATTCAAACCTAAAAAAAAAAAAAAACAAGGTTTTGGGGTCCGCTGATCACGTTTCTGCAATCCGTTTTCGCGTAGGATGCATGGTTCCGGAGATACAGAAATCAATTAACAACAATCTGTTTCATTTCCAATGACCCGAACCCTCATTATCGACTTTCATTGTTCGCCTTTTCTTATCTATTGTCCGTGCGTCCGGCCGCGCACCCTCATTAGGATTGCATTGACGTTTCTATGTATTACTCATTGTTACTGCTACTGTATAATTTTATTGTTCATAGACCATTGCTTACTTTGCTATTCGGGATCATCAAAACGGAATCAATAAAACACATGCGTCATTAACAAATTTTATTTTTATCTACAAAATATGAGCGGAACATCTCATCCACTAAAATATCGTTGTACAGTGTGTTCCCTGTAAATATGTTTGTAAAACTATGCATTGAACATCCCTGAAACTTATATAGCAAATACATTAAGCAATATTCACCACAAACTGAAGTCCAATCATTCTGAATCCTATCAATACTCCAGCCCCATCTTTTACAATTCCTTTTCAAAAACTCGAGATGATATCGCGCAGGTGTTCGCCCATATGAATCAAAATATTGACCGATGCCATTCATATCGATATGTAAAGCTACCCAGTGTGAACCTGGCTTATTATCCGCATCCAAATTGCATATTATATACGTTGGTGCATGGGTATACATAGGGAGTCTATTAGCAGCATAAATATTATTTTCTAGACTGGGATGAATCTTTTTCAGATGTTTTTGTACTTCTAGTGTATCCATGATATAGCATATTATTACACTACCAATTTATTCAATGGTTGTCATAGGAATGTTCAATTATAGTGATTTGTAAATATTAAATCGCATTATTTTGCAGCACTCACAAAACAGGTTGATGCCAGCAATGTGAGATAAGTTTGTTGACTCATAGAGTTACTATCAGTTTCCGGAGGAACGTGAGATAATTTTGGTGATTCATAGAGTAACAATCAGTTTCGTTGTATTTAGGAATTTGTTTTAGATAAGAATGGTGCTATATAAGATCGTACCATTGCAGTCATGCAGTCAGTCTATGGTCGTTTGACCGCAGTGGATTGTATACGTCTACCAATACTACGTTTGTGTTACTTCAACGCATCAATGGCCATGGAGGTAAGTGTTTATTCTATTGACAAACTTACTTGTATTCTTGTTGTTGTTTCCTAACGTGTGTGATTAAGTGTAAACAAATTGATATTAACATGATAACTGTCTTGTTGCAGAAATCATTCAACTTCGATGAAAATACCTATAAACAGTATTACTACTCACCGCTCTCCCCTCAACATGAAGAAGAGAACGATGACATCGTTATTAATAACACATGCGATGGTGGAAAAAGGAAATCACAAGCGACTGATCATTTTTTTGAAGTGGCACCAAAAATAAAAAGGAAGAAACTGTTATCGTCAACCGTGGCACGAGCTGCTAGAGATGGTGTATCATACATTTCTAGTAATTCTGACGACGGAGACCAAGCGACGCATCTCATAAAAATTGAAATGTACGATATGAAGAAGCTATGTAAGATTCCAACTACTGATCATTGGAAACACGCTACCACGAGGATTAAATATTATGTAAAGAATAATAAGGATAACATCTACGACAGCACAAACGGGCTCGTATACAACATTACAAAGACGTTACAAAGACGGCAGAAAGTGAAAAAGTTAAAAAATACTTTTTTAACAATGACACCCATTAGTTGATTAGTGAATGTGATTCTGTTTACTTAAATTACTTCTGTGTACTCATTAGATTCTACCTGACTTTTTAATCCTTTGCTAGACTCTATATAATGAACATTATTTGAAATCTTGAACATTATTTTAAATTGGGTATCAGTTGGTCTTCCAACACTTGACTGTTACTTACTGTGCTACCTAATTTCTTCTTTGCTATAAAAATGGAAAACTTCAGTGAAGTGTGTACCAGTGCTTTCTTTTCCGCACCCATGGAAGAGAATATGGAACTATTCATCAACGAATTCGATCAGGAGCTGCCTAAAGTTTGTGATGAAATGGAGAAGTGTGAACTGTTTGATTCATCGTATGATGATGAGTTGTATAATTACTGTGCGATGGTTGAAACAGCGTTGATGTAAGTATTAGAAGTACAAACTCAATAAGAAAGATTATTGTTGTATTGTTTTATTTTAAGATTTGTCTAATAATTTTCTTGCTGTTTTGTTACAGTCAACCACAACTTGGAAGAGGTATCAAACGAGGTATCACTACTGACGAAAATAAGGTTCCCAAGAAAGCAAAATTTGATGAAGGAGCTTCTACATCATCGACTGAAACAAATAACGTGGACAACAATAAGGTGGAATGTGACACATGTCATGTTTTTATTAATAAAAGGTATCTAAATAACCATTTAAAAAGCAATGTTCACAAAAATAATCTTTTAAAATCACATAATTCACTAGCAAATGTTACAGTTGTTGAAACCGCTTTTGGCAACCGAATTTTAACATATAGAATTAATAGTAAAACAATTAAATCGGGGCAATATTTTGAAACACCGGAATCGTTTTTAAATTCATTAAAAATTGATATCTTATTTTTAATCAATGAATGTATTCAACAACATACAATTTTTAAAATAAACTTCATATTGCATGCTGATTTCATACAACAAACTAAAGATATTAAAAATACATTTGATTTTCAAACTTTTAATTACATAATTTGTCAGGGTGATGACTTAAATATTTTTTTTTCATCATTAATAGACACTGTTGTTGGTAAAATTTGTCAATTTGAAAAAAAAAGATAGTGGTTGGAGTCTTAATCAAATTAAATACATAGATATGAATGTTAACAAATTCAACCCCTTACGTGGTAGATCATATATCGATCTTCTTCAGGATATTAAATTAAAAAAAGCTGTAATCAATGTTAAAAATAATCATAATATGTGTTTCAAATGGGCATTACTCTCCGGTTTATATCCTGTATGTAAAAGTGTAGATCGCGTAACATCATACGCAATTCATGAAAATAAACTAAAATTTACTGGTATTTCTTTTCCAGTTAAAATTGTAGATATATCAAAAGTAGAGAAATTAAACAATATTAGTAAAAATGTTTTTGGTTTAGAGTATAATAAAGAAAAAAAGTGTAATTCAGTTGTAGGTCCTTTATATTTAACAAAATGTCGTACACCTAATCATATCAACCTACTATATTTATCGAATGGTACTAACAATCATTACTGTTATATTAAAAAGTTATCGCGGTTAGTTAGCTCACAAATCTCGAGTAATCATCACGCAGTTTATATATGCGATTCATGTTTACTTCATTTCCCATCAGAGGAAAGATTTAATAACCATCAACAATATGATTGCGCTCACATTTGTACGGAATTACCAAACGGTAAGGATTCCAAAAGGATTGGTTCGGTAAAGCAACATCAAATAATAAAATAAAATTTGATAAATTCGTGAAAAAGTTGGAAATGCCCTTTGTGGTTTATGCAGACTTTGAAGCATTTTTGAACCCGATAGAATCATGTAGTAACGATCCATCCAAGCCTAGTACAATTAATATTCAAAAACATGAAGTGTATAGTTTCGGATATTACATTAAATGTTCATATGATGACAGATTATCAAAATATGAGACGTATAGTGGGCCAAACTGTGCACAAGTGTTTATGAATCGCCTTTGTGAAGATGTGAAAACCATAGTTAAAAAAAATTGTTTCCAAAAATGTCCCGTTCCATTATCAGATGAAGATAAAATTAAAATTTCAAATTCAAACATTTGTCATATTTGTGAAACTCAGTTAAATGAAGATCCTTTTTACGATTTTGATTGGTACACTGGCAGTTTTAGGGGTGTTGCACATCAAGTGTGTAGTTCTAAGTACAGAACCCCTCGTTATGTTCCAATATTTTTACATAACCTCGGTCACTACGATGCTCATTTTATTGTCCATGCATTAAACCTCGATGATGGCAAAGTTGAAGTTATTCTACAAAATAAAGAACGATACATATCATTTTCAAAACAGTTAACAATAAATAATCAACCTGTAAGTTTAAGATTCGTAGATTCATTGAAATTTTTATCATGTAGTTTAGATCAGCTAGCTAAAAATCTTAATGACGATCAGTTTAAAGAACTAAAAAGAAACTATCCTAATAATGAAGATTTTTTACGTTTAAGACGAAAAGGTATTTATCCTTATGAATTTATGCGTAATAGTGATTGCTTGAAACATCCGTCACTTCCTGATAAACACCAGTTTTATAGTTCACTCACAGATTCAAATATTTCAAATGATGATTATAATCATGCAAAAGATATTTGGCAACATTTTAAGTGTAGTAGTATGTCTGATTATTCCGATTTGTATTTAAAAACTGATGTTTTACTTTTGACCGATGTATTCGAAAACTTCAGAAAGCTATGTATTAAAACTTATGGATTAGATCCTGCCCATTACTATACAGCTCCAGGTTTAAGTTGGGATGCAATGTTAAAATTTACAAAAATAGAATTAGAATTGTTAACGGACTATGACAAAATTGCTTTTTTTAAAGCTGGTATTAGAGGGGGTGTATCTCAGTGTAGCAATCGATTTGCTAGAGCAAATAATAAATTCATGGAGGATTATGATGGTGAAAAACCTAATTCATATCTAACATATTTTGATGCGAATAATTTATATGGTTGGGCAATGTCCCAATCCCTTCCTGTTGGTGGTTTCGAATGGATAAATTGTAATACAGATTATAATGTGTTGGATACGTCTGATTTTGGTTATGTTTTAGAAGTTGTTTTGGAATATCCTGATGAACTTCATAATTTGCATTCTGACTTTCCATTATGTCATGAAAACATATGTGTGGGTAATACTAAAGAAACTAAATTAGTTCCTAATTTAAATAATAAAAATAAATACATCATTCACTACAGGAATTTAAAACAATGCATTGAAATGGGAATTAAATTAATTAAAGTACATAGAATTTTAAAATTTAAACAGAGTTCTTGGCTAAAGAAATACATAGACTTAAATACTAGTTTGAGAACGTTAGCTAAATCAAACTTTGAAAAAGACTTTTTTAAATTAATGAACAATTCTGTCTTCGGTAAGACAATGGAAAATATTGAAAAAAGAGTAAACGTTAAACTACTAACTCACTGGGATAATCGTGGTAAAGTTTTAGGTGCTCAGGAATTGATTGCAAAACCAGAATTCCATAGTTTATCAATATTTTCAGAACATTTAGTCGCAATACAATTACGAAAAACAAAATTGATTTATGATAAGCCAATTTATTTAGGATTTTGTATTTTAGATATATCTAAGACCCTTATGTACGAATTTCATTATAACTACATGGTTAAAAAGTTTAATAACAAAATTAAGTTATTGTACACCGATACCGATAGTTTGATATATCAAATTTTTACAGATAATTTGTATGAGGATATAAAACCTGACCTACTTCACTATTTTGATACATCAGACTATCCAGAAAATAATATTTACGATTATCCAAAAATAAATAAAAAGAAGTTAGGTTTTTTTAAAGGCGAGAATAATGGTAAAGTGTTGAATGAATTTGTAGGGTTGCGATCAAAAATGTATGCCTTGGAAGTAGAAGATAAATTTATAGCAAAGGCAAAAGGGGTTAACAAAAGTGTTACCAAAAAAATGAATATGGAAAATTACAAATCGTGTTTGTTTAATAAAAATGTACAATATTGTAGTATGCTTCGGTTTAAGTCAATCAAACACACTATTTTTACACAAAAAATAAATAAAACATCTTTATCATATAATGATAGCAAACGATGTATTATGGACAACAACATTGATACATTGGCTTGGGGACATTATAAATTACGTTAAGTGTTGATACTTTTTACTTTTACTTCTGTACCTATACAAAATTTATATTGATTGTAAAATTATGATATTACTATAATGTTATATAATAGTTTATTACATATTTAAAATTTATTGTTTGATTATAAATAATGTAAGATAATTGTGGTTTTTATTTGTAGGTTTAAATTTGAGATTGTAAAATTCTGATGTACTAATTGTGTTAGTTTTAATTATTCGATTGTAAATAATGATATCTAAGTAATAATAAAACGGTGAACATACATTTGAGAAGATTGTAAAGTTCTGATAAGTAATAATTGTGTTAGAAATAGTATACAGATCAGTCTGTTTTTCATCAGTTACATGTTTTTTGTAATTTTAGCAATTAATTTTTACAACATAATTTTCATTTTTTATTTCATCCCTTTGAACTCTAGACGTGTGAAATGTTTCACTTTATCCATCCGTTTACTGCTATTGTGGCAGGACCAAGTGGATGTGGGCAGTCAAATTTTGTAACAAATTTCATAAAATCAGTTAAAGAAATATGTAATTGTGATTTTAATCAGATCACATGGTGCTTTGATGAAATGCAACCTTTATATAATTTACCAAATGTTAACTATCATCAAGGAATTCCAAATCTTAATATGTTTGATGGTGAAAACCCACATCTTGTTATTATTGATGATCTAATGAGAGAGTCTGATGGAAGAATTGTGGATATATTTACAAAAGGTAGTCATCACAGGAATCTGAGTGTATTTTATTTAACACAAAATTTATTTCATCAGGGTAAAGGTCAAAGAGACATTTCTTTAAACTCAAGTTATATAATATATTTTAAAAACCCTCGAGATAAAACTCAAATAAGATATTTAGCACGACAAGTGTCACCAGACAACCCAAAATTCATTGAAGATGCCTATAGGGATGCAACTTTAGAAGCGCATGGATATTTAATGGTTGATTTAAAAACAGAATACCAATGATTTTTGTCGTATCAAGACAAATGTCTTCCCATTTAATGGACACTGTACAGTCTACGTCCCCACAAAAGAGTTTAAATACACCAAGAATCAAACAATTCAAATCATTTCTAAATGATGCATCGTCGACTCACAACGCATAAACATTTGCTAAGCGCTTTGCATACGCTTAAACCAAAATATCAAAGAGCGTTACTTAAAACATGTGATGAAGAAGAAATAAACTGTATTTGTGAATGTATTCATAACGTTTTACCAGGAAAGGTACCTCTTAAAGATCAAGATAAACAAAAATTGAATAAACACAAAAATATACTCCGTAAACTGGTGCATAAGTGTAAACATAAACTAAGAAAAAATATAATCATACAAAAAGGAGGGGCTTTCTTACCAATAATATTAGGTGCAATATTGAGTGGATTAGTAAGTGGACTAGCCAGTTAACATGGAAAATGCAAAGAAAATGATACTAATTGAACCTGGATTGATTGAAAAATTAAAACAAGAAAATAAGGTTAATAGTAATTTGTCTCGATTAGATATTGAAATGCAAAATATTATGAATAGTAAGACGGAAGACCGCAAGAAGTGGATGTTATATTTACAAACACTACAAAGATACCTTCACTTTACCGAAGAGGATCGTCAACCACTCAGATTACCAATTTATTCTGATACATCTAATGAAGATTCAAATGAATCTAAAATTGGTTTTAAAAATAAAGATAGAGATCTAAAAAGTTCAGTTGATGCTGAATCTTTGTTGGATGAGAAAGGATCCATTAAAAGTAAAGAAAATGACACAAATCCACTTTACACACCAACTCAAATACTCATTTTAATACCAAAAACTTATAATAAAAAAGGTGAGTCATTATTAAACTTAATTGGAACAAGTAAAAGTAAAATACATTGGGATAATGAAGGCACAGTCATAATTGATAATGAAAAAATTCCTGGAAGTAATATTGTTGATTTAATAAATGATTCACTAAGACCCTTAAAAAGAAGTGATCCGATAGGGTGGAATAGATTTGCTAAAGCATTAAAAGATATTAAAGTACCACTTACTTATATTGGAAATCCAAAGAGATGTGAGTTTATTAACCAACTTCAAGCAAAAGATCTGAACAAAACCTCTGAGATTGAAGTTCAAGAGTTTTCTACACCGAGCAGTGGAGATAAAAGATCTATAACTAAAATACGTAAAAAGTTCGATTGGGAAAAATGGACCCCGTACTAGAAGAAATTAACAGGATTTATTATGATCCATCTAACCCCGCTGGTTTTGGTAGTATTGATAAATTATCAAAAGCCATGAAGGGTAAAATGGATAAAAAGCAAGTAAAGGAATGGTTACAATCACAAGAAACATATACATTACATAAACCCAGTCGGAAAAAATTTCCACGTAATAGGTACATTCTATCAAATATTAATGAACTGTGGCAAGCTGATTTAAGTGATATGCGAACTTATTCTCAATATAATGATGGTTTCAACTATATACTTTGTGTTATTGATGTATTTAGTAAATATGCTTTCGCAAGACCAATGAAAAAAAAACTCAGAAACTACTAAAGAATGTTTTGAAAGTATATTTACTGAAAGTAATTCCACACCTACTCACATACAATCTGATAAAGGTACAGAATTTGTTTCAAAAGATGTACAAAAATACTTTAAATCCAAAAAGATAAATTACTATACCACTAACAATCCTGATATTAAGGCTAGTATTGTTGAACGATTTCAAAGAACTCTAAAAATGAAAATGTGGCGTTATTTCACTCATAACAATACTTATAGATACATAGATGTTTTACAGGATTTAATATACTCTTTTATAAGAGCACATCTTAATACTAGAGTGAATGCTGTGATTATTCACAGCATTCACTCTAGTATTAAGATGTGCCCATGTGATGTAAGTTCCGCCAATATTATGACAGTTTGGACTAATCTTTATAATAGAGGATCAAACAAACTTTCTTTAGAAAATCCAAAACCAAATTTCAATGTGGGTGATTATGTTCGAATAACTAAATATAAACATGTTTTCCAAAAAGGATATGAATCAAATTGGAGTGATGAAATATTTATTATATCTTCAATAATTGATAGATCTCCATGGGTTGTTTATACAATAACAGATTTACAAGATGAAGCAATAGTTGGTACTTTTTATGAAAGAGAATTACAGAAGGTCACTTACAACCCCACCTCACAATATAAAATAGATAAAATAATTGGTACTCGTTATTCGGGTAACAGAAAAGAAGTATTAGTGAAGTGGAAAGGTTATCCAGATAAATTTAACAGTTAGATTTTAGCTTCTAGTTTAAAAGAAATATGAATAAAGAAAGTTTTTATTTAACTTTGCTCAGCAATAGTTCAATGGAATACTTTCCTGATAACAAGACCACAAATTTTTCAACAAAATTACCAAAAGCTATGAAATTAGAAGGTGAATGGTCGGTTGGAGTTGTCGAGTTTCAATATCCATGCACCATGTTTACTGTTCAAGATCATGAAAATGTTGTGTACATTACAAAAACCATGTTAATGCCTAATGAAGATAAACCATCAACAGTGTACAAGGAACTTGTACCTAAACTGGAATGCAGACGCGAAGCTCAAATCCGTTCCGAAGAGTATACCCTCGAAGGACCTAGCTATCTCTTTCTAGTAGTGTGGATATCAATTCGTGATAAACGTAAGGACAATTTTATTGAATGCAATATTTGCAGGTTTTTTTAAGACACTTATTATTAACCTTACAAATTATGTATTTCTGTTACCGCTATAACAAAAAATACTAAAAATTAATTAAAGTAAATATTTAAGGGAGACTCCCATACAACAGTTGTGATTTTTTTGGCGCTTTTTATAGGTAATGGTTCCGTACCATTCATTACCTACCTATAAAAATACCCTTCATGCGCGAGTCCGACTCGTACTTGGCCGGTTTTTTTCTTAACAACGTATTAAATAGAAAGAAAGAAAGAAATTCAATTATAAATACAAAGGTCTGTATCGGTCTGTTACGCTTTCACGGTTAAATCACAGAGCCGCTTTCGAAAAAAATTGGCATGGAGATAGTTTAAAACCCTGGGAACTATATAGGGTTCTTTCTATCTCAGATTTTTGAACAGTTGCTCGGTAGCGCGATATAACAGAATTCCACGTGGGCGAAAACGTTAACTTATATTGAGCGCGCTAATTTCTATAATAAACCCTTCCTTATGCGGGCTAAATGCAAAATTGGTTTTGTTAAGCAGGTTTTATTGCGTTGAATTATAAACTTTCAAAGTGGTTAAGACCCGTGATACAAATACAATTATTGCAGATACAGAATTAATAACAGAATCACCAGCTGGCAATTCTTCGAAGGCTTGGCCTTGATAGGCAGTGGTATAGAAGTCCAAACAAACGTGCATTAATTGGTAATCTACGTTTATTCGACACTTGTACGGTCAGAACCAGTAGACTAAACATAAAATGATGCAATGTTTATATATAATGAAAACTACTAAAACCCTTCATGAAAAACGATGATTATAAATAGAAAGAATAACAGAAGAGATATAATTTATTTATGTGTATATTTATTTAGATTAACCTACAATTGTTTACACTATACATTTGTATGAAACAGTCATATTACATTTATAAGTGTAACAATTAATTACAGGCTAACACCACATGTGCTATTTAAGGTTAGAAATCAATATTATTAACATACATAATTCTAAACATAAAGGAGGCAGATCGAATGACAATTATAAGGTTATTATTATTAGGTTGGTTCTACATTTTCTAGTTCCTCATATGTTGCAGCTGCAGGTTTGTTACAAGATTGGCTTGACACAACCCTAAAAAATGTATTACACTGTTATTAGTTAAAAGTATGGAAATAATCTTTAAATTATGAATTATTATTATTTGTCGACATTAACTAACTGCAGTGGATAAAAGTTAAGTAATTAAGTTATAAGTAATTATTAATACAATAAACTACACTTGTAAGCAAGTTTGCGTAGCTGAGTTTTTAGCCAAAATGATATAAAATATTTTTGCCATCAATTTGCTAAGCAAAAGTAAATAAATCAACTAAAATGTCGACTTTTATGCTTATTAATTTGACTCCTTTCATAACTTTCACTTACCAGATCTTTGAATGTGCCCAGTACAGGTTGTATATTCTTTTCTTTAGTGTGTTTCAATATTATAGTACTTAAAACATTTATTTGTTTCGCTTTAACAGGAATCTAAAATAATAATAAATAGATGAGAACAAAATTTTAGTACTTATGGTTAAGATAGATTCAAAATGAAAATTCATCTTGCTACGCTCATATTCTATTTCGAAACGGTGATCTTCATGTCATTTGTAAAGATTGATAACTTACTTTAGGGAAAATGGATGGAATTGCATCATCTGATCTTGTTTCGAAATGCAATATTTCTTCGGGCTTGAAAAGGCGGCTACAAATTTTGGAACCGTTTCTGACCTTTTTCTGTGTAGAACACTGAGCCACCAGTCTCGCAGATCATCATTTTTATGAAAGCTTAAAATAACAAAAAATAATAAATAATGAGAAGAAAGAAAAATAATAAATAAGAATAAAGAGAAGAACATCCACTTTTACATTGAAAACATAGTCACCCTAAATGCAATTTGTAAACAAAGTCACAAAACTTACTTATAAAAGGAAATTCCAGACCCGGGGTACCCTTCACTCTTGCAATTAACCACAAAACACGTTCTTACCATGGTTACAGTATCTTGCACTTTAATATTACGAAAACTCACAAAATTAAATATAATGCAAATTTACAAACTTACAGATGTCAAGTAAACGTCAGCCGGCAAAGTAGTAATTGCCATGATAGTATAATATATCACTACTAATTGTTACAAATTCCATTTATTTTTGTTTTAAACATCTTGTGATTGCATGGTAAAATAACTTTAATTTTCATTAATATGCATACAGTAATAATGGTAATTCATTTTAAAGATAGAATTCCAAAGAAGTTTAAAACTAGGTGTTATTACTACAACAGACAGGTCGAAAAAATTACCATTGAAATAAATATTTTTACTCTGACACACAGAAGAAAGGGACACAGTCCACACACGCACTGTCTCGCTCGGAACGAAAAGTTCCTTCAGTTTTATGCGTGCAAGTTTATACTCTATTGTTTAACAGCTAAGAAATACTTTCTGTATTCTTTGAATCATTCGTAAGCAATCCAGTTAGTAGGTAGAAGATCCTTGACAGTGTACTACAAAAAACATATTCCGGCTACCAACTATGATAACGTTGAACATATTTTAAGAGCGTTAAATGGTATCAGAGAGAACTTGAAATTTCGTTATGATGAAATAACAAAATTTGTGTCTATTTCTGTTTTGGATAAAAATATAACATCCGTAACATTATCACCCAAATTAAGTTTACAACTGGGTTATGAACCAAATACAAATCTTCTAGACAGAAATTTTGGGAAGTGTCCTGCTAATTTACACTTAGGGTTACCATCTCAACTATTTCTATATTGTGACATTATGGATCCTCAGATTGTGGGTGATGTTATGACTCCGCTATTAAGAGTCATTTCATTAGTTCCTTCAAAATACATTTATGGTGCGAATAAAATGCACGTTTTCTCTCCACCTCACTACTTACCTGTAATGCGAAGAGAGTTCGATACGCTGGAAATAGATATAAGATCGAGCACAGGACAAAAAATACCATTCCTGTTTGGAACCGTGTGTATTAAACTACATTTCCACAAATTATAATAATGTATTCTCCTCATGATCATCATAAATGTCCATATGAAAACTATTATTCACATCAAGCTGGATCAGGAGTTGGTGTAATTTATAAGGGTTCACCATACCAACGCGGTCATGGTATTGGGAGCTTGTTAGGAGGGTTATTTAGATCAGTTTTACCTTTACTTTCAAGTGGTGTTCGAGTGGTTGGTAAGGAGGCATTAAACGCTGGAGTAGGACTTTTATCGGATATGGTTCAAGCGCGTCCTATGGAAGCCTCAATAAAAGATCGTCTTAAACAAGTTAGTACGAACTTAAAACGAAAGGCTGATAACAAAATTGATTGATTTAACATGACAGGATCTGGATATATAACTAAAAGAAAACGATTGGCATCGTTCATTCCACCACTAACTGCTAAAGTGAAAGCTACGAAAAAACTTGGTCTAAAACCAAAAAACATCGAAGATATATTTTCAAATTAAATATGTCTTTCCTTCATAATCATTCTTGTGAGTGCGTTAAGTCAGAATTAGATTTATTTGCATTACCGTCTACACAAACAAGCATTGAAAATGGATTGTGGATTCACTATAAACCAATTTCGTCTCTTGCTGATGATGGACCTATCGAGTTTCAAGTTCCTGGAACAGGCGATGACTACATAGATTTGTCTCATACATTACTCCAGATAAAGGCAAAAGTATTAAATCAAGATTCATCAAACTTGATATCAGCTACCGCAGTAGCACCTGTAAATAATTGGCTGCATTCACTTTTTAGTCAACTTGATGTTTATTTAAACCAAAAACTTGTATCACCACCTAATAATACCTATGCCTATCGAGCATACATGGAAACTCTTTTAAACTATGCTCCTGCTGCTAAACAATCTCATCTTACTTGTAGCCTTTGGTATGAGGATACAGCAGGAAAAATGGATTCCACAGATGGTAAAAACATAGGATTTGTTAAAAGACAGGAATTAGTTAATGAAAGTAGGGAAATAGAAATGATTGGTCATCTTCATGGTGACATTTTCAATCAAGATAAATTTTTAATGAATGGCGTTGAAATGAGTGTAAAATTAGTTCGATCAAGAGAGAGTTTTAATTTAATTGCTGGGTCAAATGATGTAAAGTTTAAAGTTTGCATTACAGACGAATTAATCCAAGTGTATTACTCGCACATCAGAAAGTTTTAGCTTCTACCACTGCTAAATATCCTATTACTCGTGCTGAAGTTAAAGTTTTAACAATTCCATCAGGTGTTCAAGGAAAAACTCTTGATAATATATTCTTAGGACAGGTACCCAAAAGATGTATTATTGGATTTGTAAACAATTCTGCATTTAATGGTTCGCTTACTAAAAATCCATTTAACTTTGAAAACTATGGTATTAACTCTTTCAGCTTATATATTGATGGTCAACAAATACCTTAAAAAGCTTTGCAACCATCTTTTAATAATAATATATTTACATCAGCATATCATACTCTATTCTCGGGGACTGGTATTCACTTTCTAAATGAAGGAAATGCAATCTCTCGTGAACAGTATGCTAAAGATTACTGTCTTTTAGCATTTGATTTAACTCCTGATTTATCAGCTAACTCATCAGCTCATTGGAATCTCATAAAGCATGGTAGTGTAAGATTAGAAGTACGATTTGAATCCTCACTAATACAAACAATTAACTGTATTGTTTATGCTGAGTTTGATAATATTATTGAAATAGATAAAAATAGAAATGTTACTGTAGACTATAGTAGTTAAGGTTATGTGTATGTAACTAAAGGAAACATTATAAAATTAAATAAAACAAATTATATGCAATATACTATTTTTTTATTTCTTTATAAACACCCTATTCAATCTTATACAGAACACTGATCGAGTTTAAACTTTACATAAGCACACTGACTAAACCACTGAACATGCTGCTGCCAAGGATCATCATCATCTTCCCAATCTTTTAAACCGCCACCACAATGGAAACACTTGGTCCTGTCTTCATGACCAGTATAAAAGAAACCGGCTTCTGCAAGATCTTCAGGTTTCTGTTTCATAACGAGTGGCCAGTCTCCGAAACTGAACAACCGTCTAGATTTTGAACTGAAAAATGGATATTCAGCTCTTGGGTACTGCATATTCTTCACTTTTTCTTCTCCAATCAGTTTTGTAGTTTTGCTTTTCAATGAAGTGATCTGTTCTCGTATGCCACACTCATCTCTTCCTTCTAATCTTGTTTTTCTCTCAGCACCACAAGACGACACCTCCTTGGATCTAATGAATACACAGAAGTAATTTAAGTAAACGGAATCACATTCACTAATCGACTAATGAGTGTCATTGTTAAAAAAGTATTTTTTAACTTATTCACTTTTTGCTATTGTCTTTGTAATATTGTATACGAGGTTGTTTGTGCTGTCATAGATGCTATCCTTATTATTCTTTACATAATATTTAATCCTCGTGGTAGCGTGTTTCCAATGATCAGTAGTTGGAATCTTACATAGCTTCTTCATATCGTACATTTCAATTTTTATGAGATGCGACGCTTGGTCTCCGTAGTCAGAATTAGTAGAAATGTATGATACACCATCTCTAGCGGCTTGTGCCAAGGTTGACGATAACAGTTTCTTCTTTTTTTATTTTTTGGTGCCACTTCAAAAAAAAATGATCAATCGGTTGTGATTTCCTTTTTCCACCATCGCATGTGTTATTAATGACGAGTCAGGTAGAATCTAATGAGTACACAGAAGTAATTAAAGTAAACAGAATCACATTCACTAATCAACTAATGGGTGTCATTGTTAAAAAAGTATTTTTTAACTTTTTCACTTTCTGCTATTGTCTTTGTAATGTTGTATACGAGCCCGTTTGTGCTGTCGTAGATGCTATCCTTATTATTCTTTACATAATATTTAATCCTCGTGGTAGCGTGTTTCCAATGATCAGTAGTTGGAATCTTACATAGCTTCTTCATATCGTACATTTCAATTTTTATGAGATGCGTCGCTTGGTCTCCGTCGTCAGAATTACTAGAAATGTATGATACACCATCTCTAGCGGCTCGTGCCACGGTTGACGATAACAGTTTCTTCTTTTTTATTTTTGGTGCCACTTCAAAAAAATGATCAATCGCTTGTGATTTCCTTTTTCCACCATCGCATGTGTTATTAATAACGATGTCATCGTTCTCTTCTTCATGTTGAGGGGAGAGCGGTGAGTAGTAATACTGTTTATAGGTATTTTCATCGAAGTTGAATGATTTCTGCAACAAGACAGTTATCATGTTAATATCAATTTGTTTACACTTAATCACACACGTTAGGAAACAACAACAAGAATACAAGTAAGTTTGTCAATAGAATAAACACTTACCTCCATGGCCATTGATGCGTTGAAGTAACACAAACGTAGTATTGGTAGACGTATACAATCCACTGCGGTCAAACGACCATAGACTGACTGCATGACTGCAATGGTACGATCTTATATAGCAACATTCTTATCTAAAACAAATTCCTAAATACAACGAAACTGATTGTTACTCTATGAATCACCAAAATTATCTCACGTTCCTCCGGAAACTGATAGTAACTCTATGAGTCAACAAACTTATCTCACATTGCTGGCATCAACCTGTTTTGTGAGTGCTACAAAATAATGCGATTTAATATTTACAAATCACTATAATTGAACATTCCTATGACAACCATTGAATAGATTGGTAGTGTAATAATATGCTATATCATGGATACACTAAAAGTACAAAAACATCTGAAAAAGATTCATCGCAGTCTAGAAAATAATGTTTATGCTACTAATAGACTCCCTATGTATACCCATGCACCAACGTATATAATATGCAATTTGGATGCGGATGATAAGCCAGGTTCACACTGGGTAGCTGTACATATCGATACGAATGGCATCGGTCAATATTTTGATTCATATGGGCGAACACCTGCGCGATATCATCTCGAGTTTTTGAAAAGGAATTGTAAAAGATGGGGCTGGAGTATTGATAGGATTCAGAATGATTGGACTTCAGTTTGTGGTGAATATTGCTTAATGTATTTGCTATATAAGTTTCAGGGATGTTCAATGCATAGTTTTACAAACATATTTACAGGGAACACACTGTACAACGATATTTTAGTGGATGAGATGTTCCGCTCATATTTTGTAGATAAAAATAAAATTTGTTAATGACGCATGTGTTTTATTGATTCCGTTTTGATGATCCCGAATAGCAAAGTAAGCAATGGTCTATGAACAATAAAATTATACAGTAGCAGTAACAATGAGTAATACATAGAAACGTCAATGCAATCCTAATGAGGGTGCGCAGCCGGACGCACGGACAATAGATAAGAAAAGGCGAACAATGAAAGTCGATAATGAGGGTTCGGGTCATTGGAAATGAAACAGATTGTTGTTAATTGATTTCTGTATCTCCGGAACCATGCATCCTACGCGAAAACGGATTGCAGAAACGTGATCAGCGGACCCCAAAACCTTTTTTTTTTTTTTTTTTTTTTTTTTAGGTTTGAAACGCCCTGGAGCGCGATTGCGCCAGAAGCGGTGGTGCGCCAGAACCGGTGAGCCACGGGATTGGTGCGCCAGAACCGGCAAATCACTACTACTTACACAATCTAATTCCACCAAGCCCGTTCCATCATCGGTCTACGAGACAAACGGCGAAGCGCCATCGTTACATGGTGGACATCCCACCCATACGCACCAAACGTTTTGGGAATACCTTCATTGTGCATACGGCTAAGGAGTGGAATTCCCTGCCGGAGTCTATGTTTCCCGATAGCTATAACCTAGGAGTCTTTAAGTCAAGAGTGAATAGGTTACTTTTAGGTAAGCGTGCTTCATCTTCGACCACATCATCACTTTCCATCAGGTGAGATGGTGGTCAAACGCGAACCTATTTTAAATAAAAAAAAAAACCCTCGATTTGAAGTGATTGTGTTTGAGGTACCTATATAACTTAAAACTGAATAAAAAAATTGTTTTAACTAAAAAAATGTTACTCAAAACCATAAAAAACTCACCTCAACTCACACAACTAAAAATAATTCATTTTTCTGAAAACTTTTTTCAAGCAATATAGTCTTAACTCAAAAATTGGCTATTAATTAACTATGTGTATTTTTTTTAATTATTGGGAAATATTTAATTGCTTTTATTTTATTAATAAACCTTTTATAGTATAAATTTTTTTATGATCTATAACAGGATGTGAAATATACATTTTTCGTCGATTCTCAAAAAACACACATTTTGAGTTACAACAGTATTGTATTATTAGTGCGATATGTGAAAGTTTGTGAGGATGGATGGATGTATGTTTGTTACTCTTTCACGCAAAAACTACTGAACGGATTTGAATGAAATTTTACGCAGGAAAACCCTCCTACGTGAACGAAGTCGCGGACAGAAGCTAGTAATGTATAATATACTAACTAGCAACCCTTTAGTAAAACTGGTGGCAGATTTTCTGGCTAGACCACCTGTAAACGATATTATGTGCTTCAAGAGGCACGGAGGAATTTCATTTTGACTAAGTTTTCACCAAGGATATGCTTAGAATATTTTATTAGTTGGTAAATCCTAATTCATGCCTAGAATGAGAATATCTGGAAGGGTTTTGAGGAGGCCTTTGCTCAGCTTTAGATAATTTACAGAACCTTTTATTCGCATGAAACGTAGTTTGAATCTGCCGCTTAGCTGCAAACTAACAAAAGCTACTGCAATGGGAATTAATAATCTAAACGAAAACTCAAATCATAATGATGATGAATGAAGTTACCTTTTGTAAATTTATAAATAATTAATTTAAATTAATTAATTATAAATAAATTTTTATTTCCTTAAGATATTAACAAAAGCTTTCATGATTTACTAACAAAGACTTTTCTTATTTCAGATATAAAAGCCGAAGATTAGACTACAACGGTAAGTTCTTATCAAAATAATAATTATTTTTATTGACGATCAGATCAATCGAAATGTGTGATAATAATGCATTGTTGTTGGTCTTGTTAGGGCTATTGTCTGCTGCGGTTGAGGGAATGTTCTAATGAGATACCGTGGCCTCAGAACGCACAGCACAGGCAACTGAAGGAACGGAGTGGATTTTTAGTCTTTAGGAGACGTTTAATTGTTTTGTTTTTTGTATTTTGTAAGTATGTAGCTAGGCTTAGGAGAAATAGCTAGTTTAATTATATACATACGACTTAATAAAAGTGGAAGTTATGAAGATAACTTTATATTATGTACCTAAAGCTTTAAAAATACGTAGATAGATTTTAGAGAAAAGAGAATACTCAAAAAATTAGCATTAAGAAGATCCACATAAGACTAACAATTCAGCCGTACCTTTAAATCCGCAGTCACATTGTCGCCGCCTTGAGTCTGAAGCCAGTTTGAACTGTATAAATCTGGTTAGATCCAGCTCGAGCCAGTTTTGGCGGTCGTTACCGAATCAACCTACGAATGACGAAGTTTATGGAGTCTTGGAAGGAGTAGATTTTCAGTAATTGTTTGTGGTGTTATGGCTCGTGAAACAAATGCAGTGGGTTTTTACTGGGGAAGTAAACTGGGGAAGAGGAAGAAGGGGAAGAGTAGTTAGTTATGTAGATCACATTAAACTTTAATTGCACCACCAGTCCCTATTAATCCACTCAGCGCTAAATCCACTGACGTGCATAAAAATTAGGTTACGAATATAAATACTATATTATATTATTTACTACTACTCACGCGGGGCTTCGCTCCCGTAGATTCTATCACGGTAAAAACATAACTCTTCTTTTTTTGCAGTCGAGTAAAAAGTAGCCTATAACCTTCCTCAAGCTTCAAGCTACTTCTATACCGAATTGCATCTAAATCCACCCAGTACTTTCGAAGATTAGCGCGTTCAAGCAAACAAACAAACAAACTTTTCCGCTTTATAATATTAACTAGTACTCACGCGGGGCTTCGCTCCCGTGGTTTCTATCATGGTAAAAACATAACTCTATTTTTTTGCAGTCGCGTAAAAAGTAGCCTATAACCTTCCTCAAGCTTCAAGCTACTCCCATACCAAATTGCATCCAAATCCACCCAGTACTTTCGAAGATTAGCGCGTTCAAGCAAACAAACAAACAAACTTTTCCGCTGTATAATATTAACATTAAATATTATTTATAAGTGCTGAATGACTGTAGAAACTCGTAGCAACACATATCATCTACACGGTTCAACTGCTCGAAGCTAACCGAGCTTGGCCCGTAGATAGGTGATCAGTGATCAGTGATCACCAGTGATCGGAGTAGGTAGATTGAAATGGGGTCATTGATCCGAAACGTATATATTAATATGGACATTCCTCCGGAATTGGTGGATTATTAAAGAAAAACCGGAACTTATGTAGGAATTTTATTCTGCCAGAGTGGAAGGAGTCATTTGATCCATCCTCAAAAAAAGGTAGGAATTGTAATAAAATGAGCAATATTATTACAGATAAAAATAAAATTACATATAAACAATAAAAATTACAGATAAATAATGAATTAATTTAGTTTTTATACCTTCCTTTAAATTTCGAATTGAGTAGGAATAATATCACTACCAACATTAACAATGTTTAATTGAATCCGGAAATACCGGAATTACTTTCCGGGAAAATGGCTTATCCATGTTATTCTTTCTGTGTGCATTTATGATACAAGTACCAAAAATCAATCTACCTACACCGATCACTGATTATCACAGAACATTTAAGCAGAATAAAACAATTCATTCATTCATTCGTTTTATTTATTCATTAACAATTAGGAGTTAAATGCATGCAATGCAAAAAACATAAAGGGCTTAATATTTTCATAAATTTCCTCAAACAAGGATTTGTTGTTGGTGCTCACTCTATAATTCGCTTTAAATTCGTCTTCATTAATTATTGAAAATGCTTTATCCGTATATCGCATTAGCCGACGCTCATTTCGTCTTTATTTTAATTATTTTTATGCAAATTACGTACAACACTGTATACTACTGCTAATCGTGCCATATTAAACAGTTATTATCAGTGATCGGAGTAGGTAGATTGAAATGGGGTCATTGATCCGAAACGTATATATTAATATGGACATTCCTCCGGATATTGGTGGATTATTAAAAAAAAACCGGAACTTATGTAGGAATTTTATTCTGCCAGAGTGGAAGGAGTCATTTGATGATTTGCCATCCTCAAAAAAAAGGTAGGAATTGTAATAAAATGAGCAATATTATTACAGATAAAAATAAAATTACATATAAACAATAAAAATTACAGATAAATAATGAATTAATTTAGTTTTTATACCTTCCTTTAAATTTTGAATTGAGTAGGAATAATATCACTACCAACATTAACAATGTTTAATTGAATCCGGAAATACCGGAATTACTTTCCGGGAAAATGGCTTATCCATGTTATTCTTTCTGTGTGCATTTATGATACAAGTACCAAAAATCAATCTACCTACACCGATCACTGGTGATCACTGATCATCCATTCTCAGGCATATTAATGATATTCTTTATTAACATAAACTCAAAAAAAAACTGAAATCAGATTAACTAAGGGATATCGTGTTATCCGTTTACTAGATTACATTTAAGCTGTAAAAAAGTGTTCGCAAAACAATGTATGTAACAACTGCACCCTTAGTATGAGTTTGCGATACTATTATCGTGTTCGAAAACTATAGCTTTGTCTCTTTCACACTAAACTGGTACGTGTGAAAGAGACAAAGCGATAGTTTTCGAAAACGACAAAAGTATTTCAAACTCATACTAAGCACACTGATATAACATTTGAATACGAAGATACAATTACAGTTAAGTCTGTAATGTATGTTGAACTACTCGTATATGTATATTAAGCTGGCTCGGACCGGACATCGTTGCTCGCAACCGGCAAACGGCCAATCAGAGTTAGATTAATCTCAGTTAGTTAGTATAAGCTTTTTGTTACTATTCGGAACACTTATCATTTAATCAAAAATTTGTTTTTGCGGGATTATAATAAATGTAAATTCATTTTTATTACATTTTCGACAATTTAGGTTGTGTAAACTCGAAATAAAAGTATTTGCCGGCTGAGGCGTAATTAACTTATTTGTAATTTATTTTATTAGGCTTTGCGGTCCGCTTTGAATGCAAAAGAAAATTTTCAAGTAGATTAATGATCAATGTCATAATTCTTTTTTAATTTTAGTAGTGTTTTATGCTGTTAACTTTTTATGAAGGTTAATAGAGAAACCTAACTATGTATATTCGGGTGAAGTAGAGAAAAAGTTACGCGTCGCTCTGAGTGGTGTAGAAAACAAAGTTTTCTTGCACTTGAACGACACGACATCTTATAGGTATTAGAGCTTATACTTCTACATTAATCCAGTAAAATCTTTATGACTTTAAAGATGTACCCTATTACAAGCATTTTATTCAGTTTCCCTCTTTCACAGTCGTGACACCATCTCATCTCATTCGTTCATAAAATAACGCTTTTTGTTACGGTTTACAGTTCATATACGTACCTACATATTTATATATCTTTCTCCGTGAACACAAGGCCATACACGTGAAACTATACCGAAAGCAAAATCTATCTGCAAAAAGCAATTACACGCCATCACTCTCAAACCATAGGCTTACATAGAACATCTAGCATAAATAAGTCCCACCAATTTGTTCTGTAAACGTCACTGCGGTCTTATGCGTGGACAAAATTACTACGCAAACGAAATTAGACAGCGTGCTGTCGTAGTGGAGTACTGGCGAAGTATGAAACAAATTTATGTTGTTAAATAAATTACTAGGCATTGTTTGCTATGACGGCTTTAGCTCAATAGTGAAAACATGTTTAATAGAAATTGGCGGAAATATCTTCAGCAGTAAAGTTTTAAAACTATCTTTGAAACTTTAGTTTTACTGACATAGCGTGTGAAATTTGACATTCTTGATTAGCAAGATATCCGTGAGGAGGGAGAGAGGAGCTCGAGGCTAAATAATAGCGGTCGCGCGGGTCGATCTCTGAGGTTAAGCTGCGCTTGCCTAGGTTGGTCCGTGGATGGGTGACCGTCTTAAAGGAGATGTCTCCTTGCCTCGGGAAGCAAGTGAAGCTGTTGGTGCCGGCTGTCAACAGTCGTTACGGGTAGTCAGAAGCTAGAAGAATGTCTGACACTGGTCTTGCCAGGGGGTGTCGTGTTACCTAGCTACGCTTGTGGATGTCAAACTCTAATACTCGGCTGAATCCGGTTAGACTGGAAGCCGAGCCCGACGTTGTTGGGAACAGCCTAGCAGATGATGATGATCAGCAACATATACATATTTATGAGCTTTGGCCTCACGAAATGCAAATACTTTGGAGCGGTAGTATGAGGCTCTCCCAAGTGTCGCCACATTAATCAGTACTGTGCCTGCCTTTAACCAAATTTGTTATTTCTATACACCTTAGTATTCCTTTATTATCCTGCAAAGACTAGCGTCTTTAATTGTTTAGGCCGCCAAAAACGCCTCAAATTGGCTATTTGCCATCTAGCTTACATGGTGTATCCTTTGAGATAGTTCACTTTAATGGTTTGCGGAAGGCCCTTACTCAGCTGTTGACGTTCGTGGAATGTTATACATTCTTTGCATGTGCTATATAAACTATGTAAGTAGAAATTGTTTGAGGTAAATTTGCTAGGAATTATGGATTGCCACTGAAATCTATAAGGTACTGCTTACTTCAACATTTCTTCCAGCCAACTTGTGAGTTGTGATGGAAGAGGGTGAGAGACGTAGACACAGTGTGTAAATAGCCAAAAAATACACTCACCTTTAACCTTTCAGTCTTTAAAGCAAGAGTAAATAGGCATCTTCTGGGCTCGCTCGTCACATCGTAGACCTCATCTATCGCAAAAAGTAATATAAAACATTTACTTTCGTTTCTTTACCGTATCGCAAAGAGTGAGCCTTGAAATGTGACCCCGACCACGCACTTCTGTAACACACCCTGCATTTATGCGAGCTAGTACTGCAACATTGCAACGCTTATAAGTTTGCTCCGTCATAAAACTGTTTTCAATACTCCCAATATCATGATTGTCGTCACCATTACAATATTGTACTGTGTGCAATGGCTTACAAACAGGTACTCGTGTCGATTTCCGCGTCACTGACTATGAGATTGATGCCACTATCTCGCTGACTCTGTAGTAGTTTCAGTAAATTTATTGGTTTGAATGATTTTATTTCTTTGTGATTGTTGGGTATCACAGGCTACACAGATAGTTGTACTGTAACATGCTGAGCTCCTGTACACCGACCGACGTTCAAAATGTGGCTCGTATTCGGAGCATGTTTTCAAACTACGCGCGTCGTAGGAACTGTCATGGTTTCGAAAATTTAAACACATCTTGTGGTGCATTTGAAATGGTGCCAGTTTCAGGTAACATATTTGACAGTCGTTACGGGTAGTCAAAAGCCATAAAATATCTAACTTCCAGACCTACAAGCTTCTTGCAAGGGGTATCGTGTTATCCAGTTAATGCGCTATGGAGGTCAGATAAAGTCAATTGGTTACTTCAAGGCAACAGCTACCACAGTAATAATCAAACTTTTTTTGAATTCATTCAAATGCATATGCGAGACTGCAAGGAAAGCGATTAGCATAGCATTTGTACATTGCAAGCCCATTTGTTGGAGCTGAGGGATTATTCTAAATCTGGCTTGCAACTTCTAAGGCACTACGCTTTGAATTTATCGTTGTTGGCGCGGGCGCCACAAAACCTTCGTTACGTGTTTCAGATTTTCATAGTTTGGATTTTATACTTTTGGAGTACCAACTGTTTTAGCGGTTAATATTTCGTGGCATGTTTTCTAACATCTTGTTATAGTAAATAATGGTGGTTGTTTAACAAGTAACTTACTCATTATAATAAACTGCATGTTGTGCGTTTTTGACGGATTTCCAAATGGAGTCGAGTACATACTATGATAGTTGATCGAAGCCACCATTAATTATTGATTTTTTCTCTGAGTTTCTCACTAGCGGCTTAGAATTTGTTATTCCAATGGAAAGCACCGAGGGATGTCAACATGTTACGAGGGTCACCCATCTACAGTCTGATCTCGACCAATGTTGCTTAACTTTGAAGATCGACCCACACTAACTTTATTATTTTAGCCACGACCTCCTAGTGTGCCTTGATATTGTTCAATTATTAAAAAATTATTGAGATTAAACTTCCTGTGCTCAATTTTAGCCCTTTAGTTTAACAAAATCATAGCATTGCTGCATGATAATTGTGTGAACATTACAGACACTATTTCCTCACAAACATAACGTATGCGAGAGTAAACCTTACTTTTCCTACAATATCATGACGGCACATCAAGTTTATAAATATACGAAGCGACGTTATGTAAAATACTTGTACTATTGAATGGTGTTTTTTTACAAATTGGTTATAAATAACACTTTGACATGTCATTCTTTTGTTATTAAAATAGATGAGGCTTGGTGTTTCCTAGCTAATTACCCTGGCACTGGACTGGATTACACAAAAACAAACTCAGAGGTCAACGTCTCTTGAAGTCTAGATAATCCGTACGTACTGGTCGAATCATATGAGAACCAGTTAGCTGCAATTGGTAGTGTTAGTAGTTTAAGAGTGTTATTTTAAACCTCAAAATAAATATCATTTATCATTTAAGCTTCGTTGGTAGCAGGGTAATTGATCTATTTTAATTCTTTCTCGGACCAAAAGAGATATTCTACATCATATTTGTTGTATATTCAGTGCGGAAGTTCACATGACCTACAAACGGACGTCATAAACTTGTTTTTCAGTTTTTTGTTGACGAGAAAAGAGAAATACATAGAGGAAAAACTATTCTCATGGCATGTGGATGTGAAATAATAAACTCGCTGTAGACTGCTTCTACAGTTTTCATGACTGCACAATTAGGGTGTTGTTGCAAATTTTCGTATAGTAAATGACATACGAGGAGATTCTGTGACATAGCGTGATCAAGATCATACCACAATTCAAATAATAAAAAATAAAAAATTAAATGTTTGTTCTAATTTCCTACCTAGCAAGATATCTGATAATTCACATATAAAATTATTTCCAAAAACATGGCTTATGAGCGGGTTATACTGGGAGTGTATTTATCTAAATAGAGATAAGAATACCTTCATTGTGCGTACGGCTAAGGAGTGGAATTCCCTGCCAGAGTCCGTGTTTCCCGACAGCTACAACCTAGGAGTCTTTAAGTCCAGAGTGAATAGGTTACTTTTAGGTAAGCGTGCTCCATCTTCGACCACATCATCACTTACCATCAGGTGAGATAGTGGTCAAACGCGAACCTATTTACAATAAAAAAAAAAGATAAGAAATACAGAAGAATATTTTAAAATTGTAAATTATAATGATAGAATTAATAATTTTCCTCAATAAGTTTTTTTTTTATGAGCCCGCTCTTAAATAAATTATATTTATTTTGCGAATCCCCACTTCCCTATAAGTATCTGTATGTTATACTTACACGTCTAAGCAACCGACTTTGATAAAAAATTGGTACAGAGATAGATTACCTTATATAAAGAACGCCATGTTGTGACGATAATCCTGTTTTTCATAAACCACAAACTTTATTTTATAGTACCTACCTACTATAAGAATATACATTTAATAGATACACGTACACTTGCATATGAAATGGGAATTAGGCAAATACAATCGGATGTAGTCGGCCAAATCTGTTCGCTGCAGCTGTGCACCTGGCGATGTAGATATACCTACATAGATCTACATCGGTATACAAAAATGGCTGGGTAGATATAGTGTGTTAGTTCAACGGTTGTGGCTGTACTATGTACATAAATGGTTATTTAGCATAGGTCAGTTAATAGGTCCTAGCTGAAATCTTTATATTTATTACTAGCTGTTCCCCGTTCAACATCCTGGTTCGCGCGGAAATTTTAGAGATTTTCCCGGGATAAATAGTCTCTTTTTTGCTACTCAAGAATATAATTTATCTCTATGGCAAATTACATTCTGGTCTTCATGCCAACAAATAACGTATTTGCGTTATTGTCTTAAGTTGTGATATTCCACGCAGGAGGTAATCAAGATTACTCGGCTTTTATGTCTAAAATTAGTATTGACAGTAAGAAAATATGGTTTATTATCCAAACATAAGACATTTTTTCTCTAGATCAATTATTACTTTAGTTATAAACCAAATAAGAATTGAGACTTACGACATTTGGTTTCGAATCCGAACATGGTGAAAGAGCGCACGCGAAATTCAACTTTATTACTGCTACGTTAGCGTTTAGTACACAACGGCGGAACGCCCTAACAGAGGTGCATCGGGGCGGAGCTTGCGTGAAAGTTATTTTAGAGTGCCTGGTCTTAAGATGTGTACAGTCACGAGAAAGATAAGTACGTCTAGATAGGAGCCGCGCAAAATAATACTATGCCAGTTACTATTGTATAAGTTTCAGAGGCGCGCGGTCATAGTGAAGGGGGCAAGGCTCGGAACCGGTTTAAAAAATACCGGTTAATACCGGTTTATTTCGGTTTTCCTCCGAACTTTTCTTAAGAACGTAAACGTTTTGAGAACTTTATTTTTACCTAAATTAACCGGTTTATTCGACGAACGGCATGTCGATGAACGCGTTGCAACTTGTGTGTGACTACCGCACAAAGCGGCGCGGCGGCGCGTAGACGTACTTACGATATTTCTTTTCATTCGATTCATGCTGACTCGAAGTCAGCATGAATCGAAGGTAGACGTCTGCTGTGCAGTAAGATTTAATTACGAGTTAATTTTATTATTTGTGTTTAACATGGGTAGAAAGCGGACGAATTTAATCTATACATACTTTGACTACAATGAAAACAATAAAACTTCAAAGTGTTTTTGTAAACAATTGATTGGCATAAAAGTATTTGCTTAAATGTTTAAAATTCTCAAGTAGACCGATAGTAAACAGTAGGTATGTTACAGCAAAATATCAGTACAGCACATACAGAGACCATCATTGTGAGATCGATATTAATCAAGGAATATTAAAATGTGGCACAGAAGAAATCTGTATGCATTGTGGATCATCAGGATAAGTCTACTGCCTGAAGAAAATTATCCTTCGTCCTAGATCGGAAACCATTGAGCCAGTAAGTTTATCACAAAATTTGGGACAAAAGCGTCGGTGCTTGTTTATTGAAAGAACGGATAGTGATCATCCATGGATAATGACACGCACCCTGGTGGGCCCACAAATACTTCAGTAGTGAGGATTTTAAACCCAAGTAATGAAGAACACATAATTAAAAAGTGAACATTGATGGGCACCTGTGAGGAAGTTGCCTGGATACGCAGATGCCAAGAAATATCCAGTAGCAATAAACTTAATAGCACATATAATGTGTCATCCCTTCTAGAAGGTTGGTACAAGGATCTGTCTGAAGACAAAGACGAAGAAAGAGGTAGAGGCCATGATTGAAGGGATGGTAAAGGATGGTGTGATAGAACCTTCATCCAGTCCATGGTGTTCTCCCGTAATGCTAGTTAAGAAGAAGGAAGGCAACTTACGTTTTTGTTCGATTATCGGAGGTTAAACGATGCAACAAAGAAGGACAGTTATCCACTACCAAGAATTGACGACACTTTAGACACGCTGACAGGAATGAAGTGTGTACAACCCTAGATTTGAAAAGTGGCTACTGGCAGGTGGAACTGGATCCTAAGGATAACGAAAAGACAGCATTTTCTACGGGAAAAGGTCTGTGGCAATTCAAAGTAATGCCATTTGGTTTGTGCAATGCGCCAGCAACTTTTGAAAGGCTAATGGAGCTGGTACTCACTGGGCTTATTGGAGACGCCTGTCTGGTATATTTAGATTACATTATTATTGTCGGGCGCTCATTTCAAGATCATATTAAGAACCTGGAACGTGTGCTAGCAAAAATCCGTGCAGCCAATCTGAAGCTAAGTCCTAAAAAGTGCTCATTTTTCAAACGACAAGTGACTTTCCTGGGCCATGTAGTTTCGCAAGAAGGTGTGCAAACTGATCCGGACAAAATAGTCGCTGTTAAGGATTAGCCAGTACCAAAAGACAAGACACAGGTCAGAGCATTTTTAGGGTTGTGCTGATATTACCGCCGGTTTGTGAAATATTTTGCTGATATTGCTAAGCCATTACACAAGCTCACTGAAGAGAAATGAACATTCTGCTGGGAAGAAGACTGCGACGCTGCTTTCCGCGAATTGAAGAAGCGTCTGTGCGATACACCTATTCTTGGATTTCCTGACACTGAGAATGACTTTATAGTAGACACAGATGCAAGTAATACCGGAATTGGTGGCGTGTTATCACAGCAAAAAGGAGATAAAGAGGTTGTGATAGCCTACTTCAGTAAAGCTTTATCAAAACCAGAAAGAAATTATTGTGTCACGAGAAGGGAGCTACTAGCAGTAGTAAAAACATTGCAGCATTTCAGTAAATATCTGCTTGGTCGAAAATTTTATCTGCGGACCGACCATGCTGCATTAAAGTGGCTTTTGCAATTCAAGAACCCTGAAGGGCAAGTTGCAAGGTGGATTGAACAACTGCAAGAGTTCCACTATGAAACTGAGCACCGTAATGGAAGATGTCACGGCAACGCGGACGCGCTATTAAGAAGACCTTGCCCTGAAGAATGTAAGCACTGTGTTAGGCAAGAAGAAAAAGAAATAGTACCCATCAAGATGCTGAGAACAGACCTGAGCAATGAGTGGAAAGAAGCGCTACAGCGTGCGCAGCAGGATGACTTAGTTAAAAGTTATTGGGCACAGTGGGACAGTTTGGTGATTCACGAGGGAGTATTGTGCCGCAAATGGGAAAATACTCGAGGAGACCATTGTCACCTACAAATGGTCGTACCAAAAGCGAAGGTACCTGAAGTTCTACGGCTTTACCACGATGGATGTTCAGGAGGTCATATGGTAGTAAAACGGACTCTGTTAAAGATACGAGAGAGGTTTTACTGGAACCACTGCCGAGACGACGTAGAAGACTGGTGCCGCAAATGCACTAGTTGTGCAGCAGTTAAGGCACCTCAAACACGCAGTAGAGGAGCTTTAAAGATCTATAATGTGGGAGCCCCATGGGAACGGATAGCGCTGGATGTTGCGGGACCATTTCCTGAGAGCGAGAGTGGGAACAGGTACTTTATGGTCGTAATGGATTATTTCACAAAGTGGCCAGAAGTTTTTGCCATTCCTAATCAGGAAGCTACCACGGTGGCAGATAAATTGGTTAACGAAGTATTTTGTCGCTACGGAGTACCCTTGGAAATTCACAGCGATCAAGGAAGGAATTTTGAGTCACAGGTATTTCAGGAGACATGTCGAGTAATGGGTACTCATAAAACCAGGACCACTTCGTATCACCCACAATCTGATGGAATGGTGGAACGTTTCAACCAGACATTGGAGAGATATCTGGCTAAAGTTGTGGAAAGCAGGCAAAAGGATTGGGACAAACACATTCAGCCGTTCCTTCTGTCATACCGAAGTGCAGTTCATGAGAGTACAGCTGTTACACCTGCTTTCGTGAACTTCCGACGAGAGCTTAGGTTGCCTGCAGACCTAATCACTGGTATACTGCCAGATACACCTTCTAGTGTAACAGACTAAGCGAGTGAATTGCGAAACAGAATGAACGACTTGTACGAACATTTCAGACAATCCGGTCAAAAAATGTCTCAGAAGGTAAAGACTCGTTACGACCAAAAAATGAAGAATTCAGGATATGATGAAGGCTCATTTGTCTGGTTCCATAATCCGGTGCGCAGCAAAGGAAAGTCGCCGAAGTTACAGGCAAAATGGGATGGACCATACCGCGTTGTGACTAAAATTAATGACGTCACTTATCTGATCCAGAAAGGTCCACGAGCTGCGCCAAAGATTGTTCAAGTTGATCGACTGGCGCGTTACTACGGGTCTAACGATGCTCGGGTCGAGCATGTCTTAGGAGGGGGCAGTGTTACGCCAGTCGTTTAGCGAAGTACGTCGAGAAACTTCGACAGAAATCTAGAATGTTCGAGACACTAACGCCATCTAGCAGCGAGTAGCAGTACTGTGAATCTTGAATAGCTTCTGGAATATTTTTGGCAATATAGGCAGTGAGTCGATTTTACAAGAATGTTCTAGAACTCATAGGCCGGGGTATATATAAATAGATCGCAGAGGAGCGCAGAGAGCAGTCTTATTTAAAGTTCCGATGGCGGAAGGACTTGGTCATTGCGTCGAGTACACATCGGGCAATGTATATTTTTTGTAACTTGTTGTAATAATGTTGTTAATGTTGGGAATTTCATAGTGATCAGAATATTTTTATGTTTTTTACAAATAAAATTGTAATTAAATGTTATTTTCGACTTACCGATGGAAAGATATACCTCCACGCTCTATACTTGCGGTCTAACTTTTTGTTCTACTGGTTATAATTGCACAACACGGCATTTTAAAGCAGAGCTCTGTGTTCCGAAGTAATCCGAAGCGCACTAAACGCGGTGAATTAATTAATCGGTCGCGCTATGATTGTCGTATCATAAATGTGGTGCGCGCACCACGCCCACATTACCATTCCAACCTTATTCATCTATTCCGTGGTGAAAAGTAATATTATGTTTACCGATTATTTATCGTCATTATCAACTTAATTTCACCAAAAAAATATTAGATACTTAACCATTTTTTATGTTTTTACAGCCTGCGGAGCTTATTGATGCAATGACATAAATAAACGTTCGACTCGAACAACGAATTAGGAATCCTAATTCGTTGGACTCGAATCAAAAAAATTCTTACGACTAAATAGCAACTGAACAGCGCGTGACGTTTGTTTATCGTGCGTCTGTATTAACCGGTTTTTATTGCTCTAAACCGTTTAATCCGAAAAAACCTCTATGTAATGCTCTTCCAAATACCGGTTTAAAAAAACCGGTTTATGCGAACGAAACCGAATGTAAAGGTTTTGGAGTCAAGTACATCATACCGGTTTGAAAATTTAACCGGTATCCGAGCCTTGGAAGGGGGTGATGTTTAATATACTTGGCTGTGGCAGTGCAAAATGCAGTAGCTCCATATGAGATACAGTTTTCCAGCTGCATTCTGTTAAACATAACTGCAAGTCGATGCAAACATAGCTGCGAAAAGGCTTGATAGATGATGATAACAAAATATGACTTTCAAAACACATTCCTTTTTCGTATGCGGTTAGGTTAGCAGGAACTAAATAACACTTTCTATTATGATTATTGCATACTACTTTTGCTTCACTTTCAAAACGGATCTTTCAATGAAGCTTTTCAAAACATAACGCAATCATCTAAACAATCAACTTATCTTGGATAATTCCAACAAATTAGCCTGAATAAATCATGAACACAAGTTTAATATCCACAATTACTCCAGTGCAGTAAAATTCATTAGTAGATTGGTGGATCACATATAAATATTTAGCAATGGTTGTAATACATTAGACAGTAGACGTGCTCCTGAATTATGTATCAGAGGTGTGTGAGGAGCGGCCCGCTGACGGAGTTATTGCATTAGTACGGACTGAAATACAGACGGAAAACGAAGTGATCCTATCAGGGTTCGAGTTTTTCTTTTCGTAATATGAAACACGTATTGATGATGTTATTAAAAAAACAACAACCTAGTTACTGCGGAACCCTACGTTTATTATCTTGCTTCATTCGTATACCTACGTGTCTATTACAAATATAATAATCCATTCCAATTGTTGTTTCTTCTTATTGCTAATTGATAACAACCTTATTGATCGAAATTCAATGCTAAAGAAAACTTGCCGATGTCAGTATATGCCTTATCCAGATTCCTCCATCCCTTGAACAGTATGTTCAGCCGGTGTTTGCGGTAGTCATTTGTTCATCTTTGAGTCGTAACGTTATAGTCCAAAGCTAGAAAGTCTGACACTAGTCTTGCCAAAGAGTCCTGTTAACCAGTTATTGTGTTGTGGAGGCCAGTTACCCTGGAACCCCAATAATTCGGGAAAAGGCAGGCAGATTGATCGCTTGTAACTTAGACCACACTTCACTAACTGACTTTTACTAATGGTGAATAAATTTAAGTTTATATCCAGTAAATAAAACAAGCTGCCTGATAGTGCTTCTGAGTGGATGTCCAAGGGATCCCTTGTGAGTCGTGGTTACTACATATATGTGAGGACTTACATTTTAATATTCTTAAGTAGTGCTTTGTTTGATCGCATTTGCGTTTGAGAGGGATAATGTAAGTAAGTAAAGTATATATAGTAAGTATATATAATATAATAAGTAAAGTAAGTAAAATGTGCTTGGTATTTTTTTTGTTTTAATTCCGGTCAGGTCTGATTCCCTTACTCTTTTTGAAAGCTAAGTATGGCTAAGATAAAAATAGTTCATGTAAAAATATATTTGCTTTTATTTATTTAACCAGCCACTTGGTCTTTTTATTTGGGCCAAAAATTAATCATCATCATTACCATCTTTCTTCAATAACAAAAATATAACCTAAAAAACTAAATATACAGGTTACTAGGTTACGTTTAGGTAAGCGTGCCCCATCTTCGACCACATCATCATTTAACATCAGATGAGATGGTGGGCAAACGCGGACCTATAACAAATAAAAAGAAATAGAAATTAAACATTTCGACTTGATCGATCAAACGACAAAAAATCTTTTGAAAATTCAAGAGTCTTTGTTTCTCATTCCATTACTATAAGAATTATAATTGTACAAACAGTATGTTAATAACCCTGCACGTATATTTTTACTGACGCTCCAAAAACCTTGTTACCCTAACAGTCTTTTTTTTTCATCTGACTGGAAAAAAAAATTACTTTAGTTGTGATACCCTGCGCGGTGGATTAGACCGGGATAAAAAATAATTATAAAATAAAACCGATCTCTCAGGGGATCAGACCGGAATAACTCGGTTCTGTTGGGAATTTGTTTGACAGGACTCTGGACGATCTCTACTCTTATTTAAATTGCTGGTTTTCAAAGAAATGTACGTAATCAGTTGCTGTCCTATGATACGCAGCATGCATGTTCCAAAAAACAACCATTAAAACTTTTACAAATATAATACTAGTAGTATTTGTGTTTTAACGCCCTATAAGTATGAATTTCAATAACATTTAAATTATTGTTCCTAAGTAGTATACCCAACAATTTTTTTATTATTAACCATTACATGATGTGGAGGTCAATTTAGGTTTAATTAAGTCATTTAACAAAGAAAGCAACCGTTACATTTAACAGCCGACCACCTCTTCAAATAAACGATTAGCCTTCGACAAATACATTCTCGTTACAATGAAATAGATAATTCTGACGAGACCGACGTCTGCGACTGAAGCTCAATATTATCTCTGTACCTATTGAATAGTTTATCAGGAGGGTACACTCGCAAATAAGCCGTATTTGATAATTCTGGTGAATACAGTTCTAACCTGTATGTATATTACAGCTATGCGTACTGAAAGGTTAAGCGGATTTGGTCATATGCTTCTAACTTAATCCTAGATGATTTGAATATTATGTGTAGATCATAAATATGTATAGAGATACAAAATTAACTGCTTAAAGGAAAGAGAAACCACGATTAATGTACTTTATAGGACATGTAATCTCTTTTGCTTTTTTATTTCCTGCCAGTTTAGAGTTAAGGGATAACCGGTTTAAGGCATTCCGTCTGACACACTCCTGACTGCTTGCTCTTTCAGTGAAATTGTTTTATAGGTCTGTCAAAGAAAACACATGTTAGCTGCGCACGGGACAGACACACACCAGCTATCAGCACTTTCTGCACGCTTGCACATTCTGTGTAATTACTTATTATTGTTCTCTTAGTGTCCTTTAATCCCAGTGCAATTTAGTTATTCATTGATCATTCGAGCTAGTCCAGAATACATTAACGCAGTCAAGCTTTGGGGCGTCAAACGTTCAATTGAACACTAAAAGCAAATTTTGCAGGCAATACTTGCCACTTCTCTGAAGGACTCAGTTACAAAGAAGAACGAAGAATAGTGCGAACCTTTGATAGAGCCCAATCAGATTTCTATTACGTCTTTAACTAGCCTATGACTATTCCCACTTCTGGGACAGACGCCGCGCCGCCTCTCTACAATATGGAACTGGCCGTAATACTCCTTGCGGGCTCACAGTTTGAAACGAGAAAACTACTGGCCTGACGATAGTTTTGTCCCTTATCATTTGATGTTCACTACAATATATACATTTAATTGTTTCAGGTACATCATTATCACAGTATGAAGATGCGGTAAAAATTGACATGCAGCGTATAAAAAAGTAAGTACATCAGCTTTTTATATTTCTTGACCAACGACCAATTTGTAGGGTTTATGAGTAAACTGGACATTTGATTGACATGTCCAGTCATAAAATGACTTCCTTTATTAATGAAATACATACACAAATAATTTACATTTGATACTTGCACCTGAATGCTTGAAAGTAAGTAAGTTTATAACTTTTAAGTTGTTTTCTGCATTCAAGTATTTTGTTAAGTCCTTTATTTTTTCTTTTGCTTCTGTTTCTTTAGTGTACTTAAGATACAGCAAATTTGCGTTTGAAACCCTCTCTTTATAGGCTAGCATAATAAACTAAAACATTCAATGATGAATAACATCAGTTAAAATTAAGCAAACTCATAATTTAATCGCTAAGACAAAGATGACCAAACCATGAGAGTCCCTGAAATAGTAATTTCTAGATATTTGTTTATTTTAATATCTTTTTATTTTCAATTCTCATCGTTCTTATATACCGAACAACCAAAATAATGTAACCAGGATTTTTGTTGTATGTAATTACATTATTTATACGTGTCAGTGAAGTCTCTTGCGCGTTCTTCTCTATACAGTTGTACGTTTTAAAGGACAATACAATAACTTTTATATCAGATAGAATCCATGCAGTAATTATAACACTAGAACTAGCTTTACCTTCCTACACGCAAATATGTGTGTATGAAGGTGAAGTGAGTGTATCTTGTGTACTTATGTGGTATCCAATAGTATTATTTAAAAACTGCTCATCTAGTTTATTTTGCGTAAACCTGAATCTAGGCTACTACAAACTGATTAAATAACACCCTATCTTCGCCTTCCCAAATCATCTCCCAAACACGTTATAAACATTAAACTATTCCCCATACAGTAAGACCCTAATCAACACCTAATACGTGTTATCAAGATGAACTAACTAAATGTTCCCGACGGCCATTGAAACTGTTATGAAAGATAACCTTATAATATAGACGAAGCGTCGTTAAATTGACGGAGGGACATCCTATTGGATAGTGATCCCTTTTCTTATACATTATGAATGGGTTAGCGAGGGATATGTCAGGGCCATGATAGTTTATGTTCACATGAAATATAATTTTCCGTGGTCAGTAGTAAAGGTTAATTTTGGGTTAAAAGGAAGCATATTCGGTGCTGACATAGTTTATGAATTTCAGCAGATAATGTTGTGTACTTGGAATAATGAACGGACTATCTACATACGAGTTTATATAATATTATGGCACTCGGTACGCGAATCAAACTCACACTTTGTCGGGTTTTCTAATACACGCCTTAGATAGTAGTCTTTTTCAAAAATATAAAACAGGTCTACAGAAATTCTGGAAAAAATTGTAACTCAAATGCAGTTAAAATTTCTCCTATCATCCTCTGCAAGAATAAAAAAGATGCAAAAGTATTTATTGTAAAATTATGTTCATGATAAAAATAAATTGTTAAAAAAATACTCTATCGTACTGATGTTTGCTGTTAGAGAATACAATTTTGGGTTAAGCTCGCTTTTGTAGATTTAGCTGTCCTGTTGTATTTAATTTTTATGTTATTGTGTGTGCAATAAGGAATTCTGCCTTTAAAGCAAGTGAACAGGCATTTTCTGAGCTTGCTTGTTCTATCTTAACCCTCATCTACCGCTTACCGTCAGGCGAGATCAATGTTAAAAGTGGGCTCATCCTGAATAAAAAAAAGCAAAAAACTGCTATAAATATTCATAAAAAAGCACTACATTACTAATCCTGAAACAACGAGCAAGCTTGAAGCATAATTTATCGGACGCTTCAGATTAAACCGCGATCGGAGCTAACTGGTCAGAATCCAGATTTATTAGACTATCAGCACAAATGAGTGTCATCCTACTACACAAAAGTCTACTTAGCACTATTACGGTGAAAAATATTTGCGCAACAGAAGGTTCATTTACGACTAAATGAACCTTTTCTAGCGCAAATACTTTTATAGCTTTTGCAATACTTAAAAAAATAATGAAGTGACTATGACTTTGTCCTGCATTAATTAATACATCAATATTATTATTTATTAATACATATAATAAATCAGTAAAAGAGTGTATCTGTACATTTAAATTTTATACAAAAATAACAATTAAGGTGGGTTAAGAAACGGTAACATGGCAAAAAAATAAAAAAGTCTGTCTGTTTGTATTGTACACGCTAATCTCCGGACCTACTGGATGAATTTTAATGTTTGGTTGACATCCTGGAATAACATATGGGCTTATCCCGGAATTCTCACGGGATCGGGATTTACACGGGAAACCCTCCCACGTGAACGAAGTTGCGGGCAGCAACTAGTACAGTAAAACCCAGGAAAAATATAAGATACTGCCCACTGACAGCAATCTTTTCGAATAAGCTTTTAATGTATAATTTTTTGTCAGTATCATTGTTTTGTCAAAGCGAATAGATCTATCTTACAATTAAAGCGACAAATCAAGACCGGTTTCAACGGCAGCAGGTCAAAGAGGTCTGGAACGTTTACAGGACAATAAGGATATTACTATCTTTCCCACTTGCGAAGCTTGCAACGGAAAATAAAAAATAAAACTTTGTTCTTTACAGATTCAAGTCCAGAGATCTTAAGAAAACATCTCTTGGTAAGTGCACAGAGTAAGTAATACGTGACAGAAGCGACATTCATGTTGTACGCGTATCTAACTGTAATGTTACAACCGTCTTTGTTTGAAAGCAAATTTCAAAATATCGTTCTGTATTACATAACAAATCGCCATATATGCCACCACTACGAACTGCACAGATCGAGCTGACTTCAAAAAAAGGACTTCGTGGTACCTAAGTTTTTCGTGCAATTGGAACATATACAGTAGCCCGAAAGCACGCACCAGGCAGGTTCGCAGTCGTAACAACTATCAAGGCGGAGGATCCTTTCTTTTCAATGAAGGTTTGCGGGATACACCTTGTTCCGCGTACCTCTATGCATTTCTAATCAAGTAATTTGTCTAGCCTTTTAGAATCACATTCTGACTCTGGATTGTGAAATTAATCATATTACACAGAGTGACTGAACCATGAAGTGAATACGGGTATAAATGCATCCTTAAAATGTTCTTGTGTATGTGTGTGTGTATGTGTTCTCCTTTTCAGAATGTATACGAATATGACATTGACTTGGAACTAACGCATTAAGATTTTTTAACGTGGTTTTTCTTGTTAGATTTATATTTAAATTTCTGAGAGTTTTTTAAGACAAACATCCAAGAAAATATTTTACAATTAAACGTTGATTTGAGATATTAATAATGAAATTATATGAGACTTTGATTCTGGTCCTTTCTCTTTAATATCTTCAAAATAATCTTTTTTTTCTAAAGCTTCGTCCTGACTGCTAGACAAAATCATTATAAAAAAAATAATCAGCCATTACTAAGTTGTTTTACTCGACACGTCTGGTACGGTAGGAAAAACATTAATGTTTCCCATTTTTTTTTCCTAACGTTCCCCAAAAAGAACCTTACACTCAAAAATTTTCGATTAACGTCAATCAAGCTATAATTTATACATTTGTTTCCGAAATGCTCTAGAGTAGGGTTTCCCAATAAGAGACAAGCGAAAAAAAAATTTATTTTTTATTAGCATATTTGCTAAATAAACAAGAGAAGTTATTAAAGAGTCCAGTAATGACCAAAAGGTACCTATCTCAGCATGCGCTGAGACATCTTGATAGGGTCCGCGGCGACTGAGTAAAGTACGTAGAGGCATGTCTTTAACCAGAGCATTTCTTGACGGACTGTTTAGAAAAGTGGAAAGGTATATTCATTATAAGGTACTTCAGCTGCAGCTGGTTACACATGAAACCGACACCAACATAGCAAGTACAAGGCTAGTACACATGTATTTCGCATCGTAGGAACAATTATAGAAATCCTGTATCGCGCAAGCAGAGCTTACCGCACAAATAGCCATCATACAATATTCCCGTTATTGTGTCGTTGTAACTAAGATAACAAAATCATACTTCCTAAGGTGTGACGAACACATTTTGTTACAAAAACACAACAACAGTGAACGTAAAAATTCCCCGAATTAAGATAATTGGAGCCCCTAACTTTCCCGTTAGTATCCAAGCGAATGAAAACTTGAGAAGGGTCTGTAAAAGTTTTCGGGAGCCATTGTCACCTTTGACACCTCAATATCTTGGTAGCGGAATGAAATCTGACGGGAAGATCAAAGGCGTTTAAGGATAAATTCTCAAAATACTTAATACTGAAATGCCTTTGTCGTAAATCAGACACATCTGTAAACATTGTCTTTATAAAGGACGTTATAGCTCGAAAAAATCTAAAGTACGTCAGAGAAAGGAAAGTTGGAAAATTCTTTGAAGGTTTAAAGTGTTTGTAGAATTTATAGAAACAACATAGAATTCAAATAATGTTTTGGTATCATCATTTTAATTTTAATGTTTTCATACTAATGAAATATAAATTACTGATTTTTTAATTGGACCTATTGTAGGTGAAAAAATTTTTTTATCTGTGGAGCTGATAAATGCAACGAAAAGTATTTTTGTATATACTTATTCAGCCACGAAAATTTTCTTTCACTTCACTGGTACATTCAAGGGTCGGAGCTTGTATTGTTGGTAAAGCCTTATCATCTTTTTTGTTTGTGCTGAACACAAAATATTTTTGTTGCCATCTTCACTGCCATTTTATTAAACAAAACCAATCTGATCAAGATTCATATGTCAGCACATATACTACTTTTTTTCTATATACTATTAAAAGCTTAGCAAAACATTAGCCAAGAGTTTCATATTAACATAAATATTTAAGAATCGTCTTGGCTGATGAGCCTTAAATTCCTTACGTTCTGTTCGGTAAAGGAAAATAAAACGAATCAGTGTAATCAGATATAAAGACCGACCAGGCAATGGAGTGACACCAACATACAAAGGTTTGAGTCTCTGGCAGTATCACTCTCTACTCAACTTCTCCACCCTTTCTTAATTTCTATCTCACTTTCAGGTGACAGACACATTCACCTAGGATACCAAATAAAGGTGTGGTAACGAAAGTACACCTTTGTTATAAGACTGCCACTTCCAAGTCAATTTAGTAGTTCAAACTTAAGTTATTTCCTATGGGAAATTCTCAGTAGACGTGTAGATATAAGTAAATTAATTTCGGGAAAAAACGAGATGTTGATTTTGTTTCTGTACCTATTTGTGAGATGTTTCGTCGTTAAAGAGTGTTTACCTCTTACTGTGTTTCATACGTACTGGCAGGTGATTGTTCTGGGAAACGTTTGTATTGGTTTCAATGAAACTAAGTACACAGACTCATGATATCTTAGTGTTATTACTTAGTTTAAAGCTTTTCTAAAACGAGAAATAATCACGTAATTATAACGGTCAACCATTACGTAATTAAGCATAGTTAGTAGCAATTTTCTTTTTAACTTCGTTGTGTGTACTATAATTTTGATTTAATAGATACTCAACAATAACGGTTTGGTTGGTAGACACACACATGACTCTGCTATACCACTAAAGAAGGCAAGCAAAAGCTGTCTCCTAGCTGACTTCCTTGAAAAGCAATAAACTCAAATGTCCAACTGCCTTCTAAATTCCTTACAATACGTACTGATCAAATCATAATTATGAGAACCATATAGGTTAATGTCTAAAGTGATCTTTTGATGTAAGAAAACTCATTCGAGTGGATCTGTTCAAACAGTTAGAGCATTATTATGTCAATTATTGAACTTCAAGGAACTCAATTACTTTTATGGCATACATATCGTCTATAGACGTCCAACTAATATTGTGATTTTCTCCATAACAGTCTGTATACCTCCGTAACCATAAATAGTATTAATTTTCATCGACTGTGTCCCTATTTGCGATAGCACCGACCTTTAGGCAATTAATTTATTGAAAACTGTGAATCCATGTACACCCCTCCACACAAGTTTCACAACACATTGTACATATGTTTCGTTAATTAACAGTCACTGAGTGGTACTGGGTACTCTAAATTATGTAGTAAAGTTTCGTGCGGCGGTCACCAAATCTCGCGAAGGGTCAGACAACGAGTCGCTAGATATGCCCATATGTACTTGTGTTGTAGGCATACATAAGTAAGGTTTGAGTTCGGATTGGTGTGGGTAATAGAGGTTTTCAGTTTGATTATCCAAAGAGGCTGTTTTGTGAAAGGTTTTTTCGTGTGCCGGTAATGCAAGAAGAGTTTCATTAGCTTATTTTTTTGGCGTCTCTATTATATTTCTTTGGCTAGAAAAACCACCTTTATTTACTTTCCTGCAAACAACTGACACGTGAGATCACTCTAACGTCATAATAATTGATTGGCGCTCGTGGTCGGGCCTTTAGTTTGTCACGCTTAGAGTCCAGTTCCGGAAGCTGATGACTCTCAAACTATAAGAATCTACATATCATCGTCAACTACTTAGCCTGTTCCCAACAATGTCGGGGTCGGCTACCACACTAACCGCATGCAGCTGAGTACTAGTGACTGACATCTAGCGACTGCCTGTCTGATCTCCACAACCCACTAACTAGGTGACACCATACCACCTGGCAAGAACACAGTCAGATGTTTCTGGCTTCTGACTATCCGTAACGACTATCAAAGATGTCCAATTGACAGCCGGGACCAACGACTTAACGTGTTTTTCGAGGCATCTCGATATGTTGAGTTGGTAGCCCATCCACAGACCGGCCTCGCAAGCGTTGCTTAACCTTGTAGATCGCACCGTGCGGCTGTTATTAGTTAGCGACGAGCTCCTCTCCTCTATACTCAACATGTATATTTCTCTAAGATTCCCAAGAACGAAATACAGGCGTATTTGAAAGTCTACCTATTTGAAAATCTACCTTCATATTACCCTAACATGTTTACATGGATAGATATTTCCCCGAAATATTAAACATATCCCGGTTACTTGGAAACTTAAAAATTACTTTGATTAATTCTGATCTTACAAGATTTAACTTTATAATTACCTACTACTCTTAACACGTTCGCTGACAATCGCTGAAAATAGTGCGTTATGACAGTACGTCGAGGGACGGACCACTTATTTTTAACAGTTTTACTTATATATTTGAATTTTATGAACGGTTTAGTTGGTTTTAATTTGACTATTCTAATTTTATTGTAAAATTAAAAAATACGAGTAAAGTAACTTACCACACATAGAACCACGGCTTTACTAAATCTCAATAGAATTGCGTCGGGCACATTCCTCCCTATTCCCGACACAATTCTATATAATGGCAATATCACAGTGTACTATCTGCGCGTGGTCCATCATCACTGACGGTACTGTTGTGGTCAATAAGCAAGATATAAGGTTGGTGGGCTCAGACGATCGTCGTTGATTCAGAAAGCGATACATCTGGACGCGGCTCATATTGTTAGGAGGTTCTCTTTCTGGAGGCCTGGCCACCAGTACATTGACCACTGTTCTCGCTTAGGTCGAATTACTGTTTTAATATAACAGCACTAATCAAAATTATTAATATGCTTAAATAATATTAATCGTAATTATTATCAAAAACTAGTAGTTACCCGTGACTTCAATCGCTTGGAAATTTTGATAAATTTATCTCAGAATACAACGAGCCTGTGCTGGTCTCAGTCTAGCTAGTCTTGCCTAGAGAGGAATTTAACAAAGCTGCAACACACGCTCAATACTTTTTATGTTAACTGTAGTGTACTGTACGTCTCACGAAGACAGTTAAATATACTATATCAAGTCATCACCACCCAAATTTTCGCCACTATTCATAAGGATTTTTTTCAGTGTGAGGTCTAAAAAGGTATTTAAAACAAACGAGCATAAAATAATATATCCAAAAGTCTATAACAAACATATTCATTTATGTAAAATCACGTTTACTTTTATATTAAAACTGTAAGTGAGGAGTTTACTGAAAAAACTTTTTAAATCTGAGCTATGAACAATGTTGTTTGAAGCAAAACGCAACGAAACAAAATGTTCTGTGAATACAATGAGCTGTGAAAAAACCAGGTATGAATGGGATTTTTCAGTTCGAACGGGAAATGGCTGAATGTGCTGCTGCATCATTGTTGGAACTATAGTTTGGGGAACTACCTCTTATATAATACTAGTACTCACGCGGGGCTTCGCTCCCGTGGATTCTATCACGGTAAAAACATAACTCTCCTTTTTTGCAGTCGGGTAAAAAGTAGCCTATAACCTTCCTCAAGCTTCAAGCTACTTCCATACCAAATTTCATCCAAATCCACCCAGTACTTTCGAAGATTAGCGCGTTCAAGCAAACAAACAAACAAACAAACTAACAAACTTTTCCGCTTTATAATATTAGTATAGATTTTATTAAATCCAACCTGGTGTGTTACATTTGTTCTTGTTATATCAATATTTATCAAACACAAAAAGGCTATGATATACATAGATGTCTCATTCAATGGTACCATATCTTCTATGCCCCATTTCATAATGTTCAGTGAATAATAAAGATCAAATTACCGTGTCATTCACGAAAAGACGCATCACTACATCTGGTGGAATTTTGTTTAGAGATTTCGTTCCGTACACAAAGGGGAGAGAAATATTGCTGGCTAAATGTGAGAAGACAGGCCTGTTGTTTGTTACACAAATATACGGTAGTGTGCAGGGTTGTGAACATTTTTATTTTATTTTTGTGCTGAAAAAGGCCAGTATGTATTAAACAGAAAAAAGTGGTAGTTAGGGGGTAAAATCGTTCAGTATAACGTAAGGGGTGCAAAGTGTGATGTGGATTTTAATGATTGAATTATCTCGTAAGTGTATTTTGAGTGACGATAATATTAGTTTATGATGGAAAATGTTTGCATTCAACTGATTTAAAAAGTCTGTCACAATTTTTCCGTTTGTTATTTACGAGCCTTCGCCCGTTAGTAGTAGAAAATGCCTAAAGCTCTTTTATTTACTATTTTTCTAGCCTTTAAAATCTGAATAATAAAAATAAAAATACAATACTATGTATGCATTGTTTTCATAAAATAAAACATCATGAATCACTATCACAAATAAAAAATATCAATAGTCTACTGTCGACTACATAAAAATTACTCAAACCCTAGGAATATCCTGATTTTTGGCTTGTATTTATTATTAACTTAACATAACAATGTATTTAATTACTTCACAAATACTTACAAGAATATATTTTGTACCAGTCACAGGTGTGATGATGGCAGTATATTCTTTTACCAAGTACACGGCACCATCCATCATAATGCCAATAAAATAACAATATTTCACAACTTTTCAGCAGATTAACACTGACGGATTTTTTTTTACAAAAAAGTAAGACTTTGGACACCGTTTCTTCTGATAAAAATTATGGGTACCCGAAGAAAAATTAAGGAAGCGCGGTTTAAAATTTCAGGGATTACTTAGCGACTTGAATATTTCAGTGGGTTCTCAGAACAAGACAAAGCAGTCGTAAGCTCAGATCTTAGATCGAGAGAAAACTACTGGAAACGCTGATGGATCCGCGAATTATTTAGCATTTGTTTTGGCTTTCCAGTGCGAGTCAAAGTAATATGAGATAGTTTTTTGCTGTTTGAAATGCTTCGAGTTTTTGTAGCCGTTTGAACTGTTCAGTGGAAAAACTAATTTCTGTTGTTTTCTTTGAATTATTCTTTTGCCATTAAGTTATTTCCCTATCATCAGAAGTCTTGGTGTTTTTACATACGAACTGGTTGGAACTGGCTGTTGGTTATTGATGTTTGTTACCTATTCAATCATGCCAAAGTGACTGAACGGATGTCGATGAAATTTGGCGGCAACAGCTAGTATGTATACAATATATAAATCTGGTTTATGTTGTGGTACGGTATAGTCCTCAAAAGCAAGTTGTCTCATTATAGGCTTATTTATCACAACAGTCAGAAGACATCCACTGGAATTGGAACTCTTCCAAGTGCCCCACATTGACCGGTTAGCGAATGGAAATATTCACATCAACAACATCCATTGCTGGACATCTTGCTGTTAATAATTGACTTCTTAACATACAAAACAATGAACGTGCCAAAATGCCTAATGATAAGCGAAATGTCCGCAAATCCAATACGTCCAAGACTAGAGCTAGAAATATAAGAATCCCAAAGAGTTGTATTATAAAAACTAGAGCTTCCAGCTGCAAAGATGCAAGGTCAGAGTTACAATCAAGCAAAGTGCTATTCCTGTGTTGTAGTGTGACCATGACTTATTCATACAAACTTATTTTAAATTTTCTTTCAGGGTGGGAAAATCATCGAGTGACTTCTTGCGCTCTGAGTTAAGTGAAAGGGAGTGTCAGACTTCTACTGACTAAAAACCCACCCTGTTCCTTCAGCTGTCCTTAAGTTCCGGGGCCGCGGTATCTCGTAAGAATATTTCCACATCCTCGGAAACTTTTTAACCTTAAGCTCAGTGCTTCAGAATAGCGGAGTCTTTATATAATATATTCAATTGAGATTTTGAATTTCGAATCAACTAATCAGTATTTAAACTTAAGTAACAGACAAAGAAAAAAGAGTAAGATCTATTATAATGAGCGGATAATCTAAATAGTGTTTAGTTTTTATTAAATTCAAAATTTCCAGTGAAAATATATATCGTTATATACTGTATAGGTTTATCCTAGTTATATATGCATATGATCTGGTAATTAAAACTAGAAATGATTATAACAAGCAAGTGTATTCATTTTTTTAAACTTATAATAAAATAAATGATTTAAATAATTTTGTAATCCGGTAGAAAGCTTTGACGAAATACACTTAACCATGATAAGTAAGCCACATGTCTTGCTTGGCTTCCAATCAACTGCCAATATTTACATTGATACGAATTCAGAAAACGAGGATCTTCTGTTTGAGATAAGAAAAACCCACTCAAAACATAGCCACCCTACAAGCATCAGCGTGAGTGATAAATGTATGACACTACGCGACACGACGCGCGGCGCATATAGCGCTATACACCTGTAACATCCACTAGAGGGCGCTGTTACCTCACTCATACACATGTGTTTATCGCCTTAGTCTGTTCTTGTGCGTAAAATTATACATAACTTGCGAGGGTGGAGTTGCAATGACTTAGCTGTGTGGTATTAATGATATGAGTGAGCATGTGTTTGTTCTATGATATGGATTAATGGCCTTTATCACTCATTATATTTTTGGTAAATTTGGCGTATACATTTCCTGATTGCGATTGGCCATGTAAGTCAGAAGACTGTTGGCCACGACAAGTAAACTCAAACAGCCTTACAAATAAACGTGGTATAAAAGTTATACTCGAGAATAAATTATGAATAAGCAAAATGTCTACAAATAAACAAAGAATAGCCTATATCAAGTATAACTTTGACAGTTGTATTCATACAACCGTTATTCCGAAGTTATTCACGCCTTCACCCTTGTATAAAGCTAGTATAACCTTAAAAATACCACAGTTTGTGTTTGTTTACGGGCATTTAAGTATTTCACGTTAGTTTTCATAATGGAATTAAATGCAATAGAAGAAGTAGAACAAGTAAATAACATTATAAATCTAATGCAGGTTCAAAGAAAAGTTAAAATATTTAAAAAAGAGAAAATCCTTTTGTTTTATATAGCGATGAGCAGTTCCGGTTAAAATATCGATTTTCTAAAGGTGGTGTAACGTTTTTAGACCAATTAATTGGTAGATATCTCAATATGGACACGCGCGGCGGTGGATTATCTTCTGTTTTGCAAATAATGATTGCTCTGAGGTACTGGGGACGTAATCAGGTAAGAACTTTCACCTACTCATACAAGTAATTTTCTATGTGTATCAGTTCTGCTCCATGAAACTCTTTTCTCATCCATCTCTTTCAGATACAAGATGATACAATGAATGATGACAAAGAACAGAACATATGGTCGAGACTCGAGAAACGTCAAGTAGACAAAGTTCAAAAGAAAGAAATTCATAGACAAACTGCATTTTTTTTAGTAGTTTCTCTTTGGTTGCACTGTTGCCAGATCGTGCATTTTGACATAACGGAGGAGTTGTTATATCAAAGATATAACTGGTTTATTTGTAAAAAAATATTCTCGACTTATTCTTAAGTTATAACTGATATAACTATACCTAGTATAAGGATGGAATAGATGCGGTATAACACATTTTTATTTGTAAGGCTGAAAGTATTTATTTAATAAACAATTTTCAGGCACTGTTCAAATGTCTAAATCAGTTAGACAACAAACTGAAGTTTTACATTTCAAAGCGAAGATTTCTTTGGAGAGGAAACTGCATGGATAGTTTAAACACGAGCATCGTTACAAAATATTAGTAGTATTTTTACATTAGGCGGAGTGTATATTGCATGTACCTAATGTATTTACGACAAATTGCAGTGGCTACTTAAAGTTAGAAAAAAACTGTCTTGAAGCTGTCAGTCTTAATGCTCTTTTCATTATTTCCATTAAGATCTGTCAAAGTTTTATTACTGAAAAGTATGGTATAAAACACTAAAAGATATCGTGGCTCCTACGTGATGCGATGACGAATATCGTCGACGAGCCACGACCTGGTGACGGTCGCGGGCGAGCACTGGGTGGGAGCAGCACTGGACTGGACTTTAGGGTAAAATTATAATATAATAAATTTGGCGAACAAAAACCTCACAAACTATAGAAATTTACATATTACCATAAATATTTAGTTCCTTGTAATATAAAGTGCCACTAATTGTTACCTGCGAAAAAACATTTAAAAATAATTGATGGAATATGTATTCTTTTATTGTTTCTGGGTGGGAAAAACATCAATTTATTCCTCGCGCTTTGGGTTGAGCGGAAGGGAGTGTCAGACTTATACTGACTAAAAACCTATCATGTTCCTTCAGTTGCCCTTGCTTTCCGGGGCCACGATATCTCGTTAGAACATTTCCGCAACGCCGTAACTTCACATAATCCTAAATTTAAAATCCACTCCCTCACACTCCCACTCGGTTCACCAAAGCAATATAAAGTGACAAAACAACTGGAAAACACAAAAGTGTCCAATTAGAAGAGGACTAGAAGCTAACGAATGCTAAAAAAAATATAAGATTAATTTTGTAATTTACCCATTATGATTATTGAATGAAGAATAAATAAATATATAGTAATATTCTAGAATATTTTAAAGACATGTCATGTTTAAGCCAGGGGATCACTGGTTTAGAATCGCATAAAGTTGTCTTCTTCAAACAAGCATAAGTTGATTCTCAAACATTTTATTCCAAATATGCAAATATTTATAGTAGATATACTCGTTCCCTTCTGACATATAAAATATGAATTCTGTGGAAACGTCCTTTCCATATAAATAGCACATGTCTATTTTATCAAAGCAAGATAAACAGGCTTAGTAATAGGTACGCATGCTTTGCCCACGAAACCTTAAATCATATTAAAAAATATTTATTCTCCAGAATCATCCAAACTTCAATCAGATCGAACCTAGCCCAAATTGAAATCCACCCAATATTTTTTTTAAGAAAACGCACGAATCTAAAGTTACCCTAAAATTCATCCGAGAAACGAAATATTTATCAAACCCATACTTCCTAGTATCATTCACAAATTATGTTGCTTATTTGTATCGAATCCTGTCATTTGAGGGGATAAATAAATAACATTACACAGCTCAGCGGAGCTGAAAATTGCTGTGTACACGGCGTCCCAGTAGTTTCAGTTGCTAAATAATATTTTCAGCATATAGTACCTATATATGGCTGGGTGTGTATATATATGAACACATAACATATTTTTTTTTTTTGGTAAGTAATAGGTATTGAAAAATAAGGGCTTTTCGGTTGCTACGTGAGGTTCGGGGTCTGTTATCTGAGGTATATTTTTGGGATCATATTTCTTGTTACTGTTATTGAAATTTGGGCAGAAATAATATTAATAACTTTATTATTTTTCACAAAATATATGAACAGCATAATATACAAAAAATATGTACGACATGAGTCACGTACGACAAGTTTATATCATAGGAGCTGTTGCCCGCAACTTCATTCACTTGGATATTCTGCACATATCCCTAGGACAATAATAGGCAAAGTGCTATTCCAGACTGTAATCTATGTTTGTGTTAAATTTCAACCAGATTATTTATGCTTTTTTTTTAAAGAGAACTAGGTTTGTGGTTAGAATTCACATTACTAGCAATCTTGTTAACTCCTCCAACTAAGCTGAGTAAAAGGAGTAAGTGTAATGGATGAATCCGTGACCTCTTGACCATAAGTGTGACACCTCAGTCATTAGGCTTTCGCATTTATAATATTAGTACAGATGGTACTTTTGAACGTTCCTGGGTTGGATCCATCAGTCGGGAGAAGAGTAACATTAAAAAAATCAAATTCATCTTTTTTCTTATCTCGTTAAACAAAGAAGCCTTAGCAGGTGCTAGCGAACCTTAACAAAACACCACTGCAATGAAAGCCGAAACGATAATTTACATCGATGATACAGCAATAGCTATCACAAAGCAGGTTTATGCCGAAGCACAACATTACGTGCGCTGACAACTACTTTAAATACAAGATCTTTATGATTCGACGAACGAAAATTTCTAGATTGCACAAGATGATGATCCAAAAACATAAAATTCTGTGACCAAAGTCTCATGGATTAAGCCACAACTTTTAATCTGTAGCAGTTAAAATCAGCGGACACAAACATTATAAACATTAAAACGTCACTTTAATACCTAATTAGATGTCGCTGTACCCAGACATGCACCGCGATGTTTAAGTGCAATTTAATAATAATAGTAATAACCTTTTATCACAACGTGATCTCGTGGCAATAACAACAATGATTTATGAACCATCTTTGTTTCTAGCTAGCGTGGGCTTGTCAATCAGCATTGTTATCGAATTTAGTCAAGTAAAAATTGATGGATGGTGATGAAACTAAATATTTGTTATTGGATGCTTGTTTGGTAATTTGATTTTCTTTTGTTACTCAAAGTCAAAAATATTTTATTTCACATAGGCTTACATGGGTTCTTATAAAACGATAGAAGCTAGTGCACATGATGTTTTGCTGAAATAAAAATAAGGTCTGCCTACTGAGCGCCAGTGGCGATGGAAAACGCTTGCCTTGTATATCATAAACCGTTGAGACGGTAATCCAACACGACCGGAGTGAGATCATGTGCAGGACCAACGGCTTGACGTGCATTCTGAGGCACACTACTTTACACCAGTAATCACAGGTTGACTCATCGTTCTCTTAAATTAAAAGTCTAATGAGATTGATAATTCCAAAACACGTGGATACACACTGACTTTAAAACTCCGGTCTGCTATAACTGAGAAATTCCTAATGGGAAAACCCATTAAAACTTTACTCAAGAGTCAAACCCGGGACATCACACGAAGCAATCGTAACAACCAAACTATGAACTATATATTAATAAGTTAATCAATATGTTGTTATGATGAAGCAACAAAGATCGTTGACTATTCTTTAATGTTCTAACAGTCATCATTACAGAAGTCGCCCTCTTACTAGCCACATCATCATTTTACAATCGATCCATTACACTAACTACTCTTCTCGTGTACTAGATTTGGAACCTAACTAGCCTCAGACTTGGAGATACCTTTGTAAATGAGGTCATTTATATGCAAGCTCGCGAGCCTTTTACTCTGATTAGAGTATTCTCAAACCGAGCCGCTTAGAAAGCACCAATTGCGTCTAGTTTACTTAGAACAAACGTGTTTAGACTTTTCTCGATGTTTTTTTACAGCTTCGTCACTACTAACAAATCTCCAATCTATACCAATATTATAAAGCTGAAGAGTTTCTTTGTTTGTTTGTTTGTTTGCTTGAACGCGCTAGTCTCAGGAACTACGGTTCTGATTTGAAAAATTCTTTCAGTGTTAGATGCGCGAGAAGTAATATTTGACAGTTAGTTACGACGAGTTATAAGCTAGAAAATCTGACTGCGTTTGGTGGAGTGACTCTCCGCCCGACTCTCGCCCGAGACGGTCGTGCCGCTCTGCGCTCCCGATCGTTCTGTGTCTGTGTCATCGCTTCGCCGCGCTCGCCGTGACGTCATTCGTAGTCGCCGACTACAACTCTCGATCCGGAACCGCCTTTTTCAAGGCAGTGAAGGATATTTTGTTTCTATAACAAAGTATCGTCAAAAACAATTTGGTTTGGCCCCTTCAGGGTAAAACCACAGGTTCGTGGTCCTTGGTTGGAAACCTCACGGTGCCAACAATACCAAGGGGGTGCTGACCCGACGCACCCACTGATCCCCTTCAGGGTGAAGCAGTCAATTGGAGTCGAGTGCTAGGTTTTGGCCTTGGGGGATCTCCTAGTCAAACCTAGTTACTGAGTTTCTTTTTCAGCTACACCTAGTGTCGGTTGGGTGTGTCTACCCCTTCGCACTAGTCCCAATAGGGCCCGGCTCGCACAATAAGACTGGCGACCGGTTACAAGCTTAGGGCTCACCATTAGGTACTCACCTCCCAGTCTCTACCCGACTGGGAGGGTTACACATCCCCGGACCCATCCATCCGGGGAGTTAGGCCAGTTAGGCTTTAAATAGGTCCCACGCGGAAGAGAAATCCCCAAAATTTCCCCATTAAATTTTTGATCCATTCGCCAATAATGGCTAACTCCAATGTTTAGGAGATATTGCTAGAAATACTTAAGGAAAACCCTGCTATTTCCGCCAAATATGGCGAAATAATCCAGCGTGAAATCGCTAACTGTCCTCCGGCTACCGAAGCCAACGTCGCTGATTTTAGTGACGCGCTTGACAGCCCATTATCTCCCCCGCTTGCTGATCAAGGCATTCCGGTTGGTCAATTCACGGAAGTGTTTATCAACTCCGATCCCATTGTTCATCGAACAACGAACGACTTCCAGGTAGATAGCCCTCTATCGCTCCCGCCCGCCGACAATGTCGTGCCGACCGCCCAATTCCCGAAATCATCCATTGTTTCCGGCCCACCTACTAATCCTATTGTTCATAGAACAATGGACGCCGCGCAGGTGTGCGCTGCAGTTGAATTCCGTGAATTGGACACCACCGAACCTGTGTCCAATAACAACTCTGACAATGATTTGTCATCATGCCCCTCGTCCTCGGAAGACGACTTTCAAGTCGTCACCGGCGGCAAGAGGAAGAAAGGGAAAACTTCCCAGGCCAGCAAGGCCAAAAAGACCACCGCGTCGCCCCCGTCCCCAACTCAAACGCCCGTTCGACCCGCTAGCCCCGTCCCAACTACCTATGCTCGCGCGCAGAATAGTCGTCCCCCCAGCCCGATAGCCCAAACTTCCTCAGCCCAAAGGAAGCAACGCCCTCCGCCCCCCTTTTACATCCAGGACAAGGGTAAATGGACTGATGTGTCCAAGATGTGTGTTGATCGAAAGATCAACTACACAAACGCCCGTGCCTGCCAAAATGGCATTAAAGTCACCGTCCCTACGTCGAACGACTATAGGGAACTATATCGCGCCCTCCGTGAAAGGAATATTTCCTTTCACACTTTCTCCTTCCCCGAGGACACGCCCACTCGTGTTATTATTAAACGTGTCCCTAAAGAAATCCTAGTACAGGATATTAAAGACGACCTTGCCGATCAAGGTATACCAGTGATCGCCGTCCATCGCTTACATAAAGCAAGAGGCGGTGAATTGTACGACATGGTTCTTGTCATTTGTGAACCAACCGAAGGTCATCACCCGATTTTCAAGATTAAGTCCATTTGCTCCCTATCCGGTATCTCAATTGAAAAGCCCTAAAAAACCGTAACAGTGGGACAATGCCACCGTTGCAACTGTATGGCCATGCGCGAGCAACTGCTATGCGACTCCCAGATGCGTCAAGTGTCTGGACGAGCACAGCACTGCGGACTGCCTCCAGCCCAAAGACCGAACCCTCTGTTCGGAACCACCCAGCTGCGTTCTCTGCGGCCAGACCGGTCACCCGGCAAACTACCGCGGCCGTCCCAAAGCAACAAACTCGCTCCTAAATTAGCGAAGCGCGCCAACGCCCGCCAACAAAGAGAGGCACCTTCCTCTCAAATTTCCCAACGTCTCGCTCCTCAGAGACCATCCCCGTGGAACAGGCTAAACCACGAAAAAGCCTTTCCCTCCTTGGCCACTGCCAAACCTTTGCAGGCACTGATGGATATACCCATCGCAGCGCAGATCCTGCCTATAGCCATGGCTCCAGAGGCCACAGCCAGTCCTCAACCCGAGCCTCAAACCACTGCTGCTCCTGCAGCCAAACAACCGCCCAATCCCTCACCCGTCGCGCACGGCGAGACTTGCGGCCAGACTCTACTGCGCCACTATAGAATATTTATGACCCGCCAAGCCAGGTCTCTCCGCGATGCCCTTCTGGCTGCCGAGCAGCAGAATAACGGCAAAATTACGACGGCAATGTACAGCCAAATATTCAGCACACACAGTGATGTCGTGCTAGGCCTCGACCAGATGGATGCGATGGACTGATCCAATGGATTCCCAACGCACAAACCACACTAGGCCTCGATCCCTCAAATTAGGTTTTTTCAACGCTAATGGCATTTTCAACCAACGCGCCGAAATAACTAAATTCCTCCGCGACCACCAATTAGACGTCCTCCTTATACAGGAGACTCTTTTGAAACCCCACCGCGCTGACCCCAAAATTGCGAATTACCGTCTAGTTCGCAATGACAGAACACGCTGCCACGGTGGCGGTACCCTTATTTATTATAGGAAGGAGTTATACTGCATCCCTCTGACCCCACCCGCGCCTCTCTCTCACCTAGAGTACTCTGCCTGTCGACTAGGCATGACTGGTCATCCTTTCGATAACCATCATCTCTGCCTACCATCCCCCACCATCGGTCCCAGACGATCCTATCACGCTCACCAGCGATCTCACGACTCTCTTTGGCCTGAGTGACTCCGTCTTACTAGCGGATGATCTCAACGACAAACACCCCGCTTGGAACAGCAACACGACAAATGCCAGAGGCAGAATCGTGTATAACCTAGGCGCGACCCTAAACTATGACGTCATCGCTCCGATGACTCCCACCCACTACCCACACGACCACAACCATAGGCCCGATGTCCTCGATGTGGCGCTCCTAAAGAATGTAAACCTCCATTTACACTCCATAGAAGCGCTTCACGAGCTCAACTCGGATCACCGTCCCGTTCTCGCCGACCCTACGCCGTCGACACCTAGGTTCCTGCTCGGGTAACCATGATCCTACCCAACCTCCTCCGACCCAATTGATCACCGACTGGAGGAAAGTAAGTGAAAAACTGAAGTCCACCACGTCGCCTCACTTGGACACCATTCCTGACCACATAGTCTCAGTCGCTGACACGACGGCGGCGATCGACTCGCTTACAGATCACGTACAATCCGTCCTGAACGATTGTTCAAGGGAAGTTCCAGTTGCGGTAGACCACCGCTGGAAACTCCCGGACGATGTACGGAATCTGATAACCGAGAAGAACGCAGCCATCCGTGCATACAGCGCTTTTCCCTGCGCCGCAAACAAAGCTCACATGCGCAACTTACAGCGTGCTGTAAGGAAACGCATTGCCGAGCAGCGTAATGCGAGCTGGGACAAGATGCTGAGCGAACTTGAGCCCACCCATCTTGCCTTCTGGCAGCTTCAGAGGAAGTTACGATCCACTGAAGAGGTCACAATGCCTCCTCTCATTCGTCCCGATAAGAGTGTCGCCTTCGATAACTCTGAAAAAGCAGAATGCCTAGCCGACAGCCTAGAGTCCCAGTGTTCTCCCAGCTCTCAACCAGTAGACCAAGCCCACCTCGATATGGTGAACGCCGAAGTCGAACGTAGAACTTCCCTTCCGCCCGTCGAAGATCCCGATAATCCATTGGCCCCCATCACTCCTGATGAGGTCCAGGATATCATTAAAAGTCTCCAACCGCGAAAAGCCCCTGGCTCCGACGGCATCACCAATAGGGTTTTCAAACTTTTCCCCGCCCAGCTTATAGTGCTAATGACTGCCATCTTCAATGGCGCATTAAGCAATAATATGTTCCCCGCAACCTGGAAACAGGCCACCGTCATAGGTATTCCCAAACCAGGCAAGCCCAAGTCTGACCCGTCTAGCTACCGTCCCATTAGCTTGCTCAACGTCCTCGGTAAAATCTATGAAAGGCTTATATATAAGCGGCTCAAAGATTTTGCCGAAGCAAAGAGTCTAATACCCAATGAGCAGTTTGGATTTAGAACCGAACACTCATGTATCCAACAAGTCCACCGCATCATAGAACACGTCAGCGCCGGCTTCCAACGGGGCGCAATAACGGGAGCCTTATTCTTCGACATAGCGAAAGCGTTCGACAAAGTCTGGCACAATGGCTTAATCTATAAGCTATAACAACTCGGCGTGCCTGACCGTCTCGTGCTCATCCTACGGGACTTTTTATCGAATCGCACCTTTCGTTACCGCATTGAGGGGGAGCTTTCCTCCCCCCATCCCATTCGCAAAGGAGTTCCTCAAGGCTCCGTACTATCCCCCCTCGAGTTCAAGCTATTCACTAGCGATATCCCCAAGCATAAAAATACTCAGCTAGCCCTATTTGCCGACGATACGGCTATTTATTTTACCGGTCTTAAACCCGATGCCATCGCTCGCACTCTCCAAACTTCCGCAAACACTCTGGCCAAGTGGTTCCGGAAATGGAGAATCGAAGTCAATCCAGACAAAAGCCAGGCAGTCCTCTTTTCTAAGCCGCGGATAAACCCACCCTCCCCCCGTCCGATTACCATGCACGGTAAGCCGATCCCCTGGGAAAAGCAAGCCAAATACTTAGGCGTGATCCTCGATAAACACCTTTCCTTCGCTGAGCACATAAAGCAGGCACGTTCGCGCGCCGCTTTCGCTCTAGGTAGGCTCCACTTCATTCTTAGCTCCCGCAGCAAGTTATCACTCAGGTGCAAGCTGCGTATTTTCACCGCGGTCATCCGTCCCATCATGACCTACGCCTGCGTTGTTTTCGCACACGCAAAGCCCTACCTCCTCCACAAGATGCAGACCCTTCAAAACCGATTCCTCCGTAGAGTCACGGGAGCCCCTTTTTATGTTCGAAATGAGCTTCTTCACGTAGACCTCAAGATGCCCACCATCCAGCAGTTCATGAAACGTGTCTCCAAGCGTTTCTTTGATACTGCAATCCAACATAGGAATCCCCTTATCGTATCGGCCGCCCAATACAAACCCTCGCGTATCTCTAAGATTCGCAAACCAAGGCATACCCTAGTCACTCCCGATGACGCACTTACCCTGCTCCAAGAGAGCCGTTAGGAAACCAGCACAGTTTACAAAAACAAAAATCAACCATCTTTCCGTCCTCGCCGCCGAGGCCCGCCGCGACGTCCCCGTAATAGTCCGCCCCGACCCTTGCCAGAGCCAGCCCGCGACGCTGAGCCAGTAGCTTTAAATTCCCTTATTAATAATATTAATGATATGATCCAGCCTGTCCCTAGCTGCCCTCCCCCTGCGACGCCCTAAGCCGAGGTCCGTACCCCACAGGGGGTGCCCTTAGCGTGTAGTCGCCTAGTTTGTAAGTTTTTAATAAGCCCTGGCTGGAGGCTTTAATTAATTTATTAATTAAGGCAACCACAGGCAAGCCCGGTTAAGCAGCCGACAACCTCAGAGGTTGACCTGCGAGATGCCACTCACAAAAAAAAAAAAAAAAACTGCGTTTGGTATTGTGCTACCCGGTAAGTGGGTTTTGGAGTTCAGATAGGCAGTCGATTCATGTAAAATATTACCAATATTATACTCAGCTGGATCGAGTCAGACTGAAACCCAACCCCAACATAGTTGGACAAACGTTATTTTACAAAAGCTGACCAAACATCATCACTATTCATAATATTCATATTCATCATCACTATTCATATTCTATCATCACTGAAGGATGATGAGGACATTGAACGTGCGCGGAGGGCATTGTCGGTTCGAGCGAACATGCTGGCCCGCAGGTTTGCTCGTTGTTCAGCGGAAGTTAAAATTACTCTTTTCAGAGCGTACTGCACTACGTTCCACATGAGTAGCCTGTGGGCTAGGTACACTCAACAATCGTATAGTGCCCTCCGTGTGCAGTACAATAATGCATTCAGGGTTCTGTTAAGACTGCCCCGCTACTGCAGCGCGTCAGGAATGTTCGCGGACGCACATGTGGATTGTTTCTTTGCCACAAACACAATGCGTAAACGCTGTGCATCCCTGGTGTGTAGGGTGCGGGGCAGTACCAACAGGATCTTGTCCCTAGTCGCGAGCAGGCTGGAATTATTATTATATTATTACTAACATAGGATAAGTGCTACTAACAAATGAGTCATAGAACTTGTAAAATAAATTGAATTGAATACCTAATCTGACAATCACTCACGGCCCTGTCCACCTATTTAAAGTCACACAAAAACTACATAAACATAGTCCCAGTCACTGTTAATACGCTGCATATTTTACAAGCTCATCCGTTTGCTCAAACGAAATACTAAATGCTGGTAATGAAACTGACAAAGTGATATTTGAAAGCTAATCCGGGTTTCACGTGTTTGAATATGAAAGTTTTAGTGTAAATGTGAGCTATAGGGGTTTTAATGTAATTTGTTAGCATTGTGATCAGTAAATTAGGTTGGTAATACTGTAGGATTTATCCATAGAACCGTTCCTAAATACTGTGTGTTTGTTTATTTATATCCTTCTTTTACGACAAAACGAAGCAATAGATCGATGTGATTTTAATTATGGTTGGTGTATAGATGGTGGCTTGGAGGGTGATATAAGCCACTTTCTATCTCAGGAAAATAACTTTACGTGATGGAAGCTGAGGGCAGAAGCAAGCAGGATAAATACTCGTCTAAAACCATTCATCTTGCGTCATTTGTTTCGATCACCATTATTCTCCGGACCTGTCTACATTTAATTGGCGTCGATTCAACTTATCATGTCAGAATAAAAAGTCTGTTATGCAAACTAGGTTATCAACTTAGTAGAGCACTCAGCAATCAGAACTTTTCATCAAAAATTAACACGAAAATATTCCCCCAAAATCTAATATTACCTATATACTTATACAACTACATTGTTGACTATACCTTACAGGATCAGACAGGTATGGCAAAGTTTATAGTGAAACAGACAGGAATTAAAACATAAAAATAACCAGCAGGGGGTCAGATCAGGGGATCTAATCGGAATAACTACTTCCAACGGTGACTACCAAAATAAAATAAAAAAATAATATCAAATTAAGCTTAAAATATGCCTAAACGCTTTGAACGTCAAATAAAACATGAAAATAGATGGAAGGCAAACAACACAGGCGCAAAAAACTCTTTAGCAACTCTCCGCCTATCATGACTTCTTTTTCGTGTCTTAGCCTACTACGTAATTAACATAAATAGTATCCTCTTCGAAACTCAATTTCCTTCAATATTATTTCCATCAGAATTAACTTCCATAACAGCAAAATAATCTCCCCCTTTTTTTTTTTTTTTTTTTTAGCGTGGTAAAATTATCAAATAAGTCCTCCCACCCCGGGCAGGTTGGGAGAGACTGTCAGACTTTTACTGACTAAAATCCACGGTGTTCCTTCAATAACCCTTTACGTACCGGGGTCACGGTAACGGGATGAGTCCCACGACCCCGGCAGGCTTCGGCCCTCTACGGGGGGCCTCGTCATATTGCTGACGCTCTTTGAGGCGCGCGTGGAACACGACACGCCGTCGACCCGGGCATGGTCCATGGTCGGACAGCGAGTTGCCCTTTACTCGCTGTCCGCATGCCCGCGCCTACGGTGGCCGGAGATCGTCGGCCGACGTCCGACGCCGTGGGCGTCTACCACTGCGGCTGGGCTGGAGGGAGGACGCCATCCTCTCCCTCACGCGGCCCGCCTCCTCCTTCGGAAGCATGACTGCTTCGCAGAAGGAGGCGACCGCTTCCCACTCCCTCTCGCCCCGCAGCATGGCCTCGACCAATGCCGGGCGCGAGAGGTCTCCGCCTATTGCCGCCGTGAGGACACGTCGGTGCTCTGCCCAAGCGGGGCAGTCCTGCACCGTGTGCTCGACTGTGTCCTCAGGGCGACCCTCGCAGTGGTGACACCCAGGCATTTCCTCCTTTCCCATCAGACACAGGTACCTCCCGAAACTTCCGTGTCCGGTGAGGACCTGCGTCATGCGGTAGGTCAGGACGCCGTGACGCCGATCTAGCCACTCCTCAAAGAGGGGTCTTACCGCCGCAATATAACCTCCCCCTTAGAACACAAAATACATCATACTTCAAAAAAAAAAAAAACACGGATAAACTCCATTAAAAGCAAAATAAAACAACTTTTTGTATACTGAAAACACTTAAACTTGTAAAGTACTGTTGCCTAACTTGGTTGTCAAAATAGGTGACTGCGGTACACTCAACCAAATAATTCTATCTTCTTTTTCCACATTGCTAACCAGGGTTAGCAATGTGGAAAAAGAAGATAGAATTATTTATCAGGATGCGAACAAGCCGTTGTCATCAACGGCTTGTTTACATCGGGGTTCGTATTTTGCATTAGCGTCCTTTACTTTAACAATTTATATATTTTTATGGATGCTAATAAGGACGCCTGGACCTTATTATAAAGAGCTTAATGCGGTAATTTGAAAATGCTTTTGCATCATCGTCTGCTTAGGTTTTCCCAATTATGTTGGGGTTGACTTCTAGTCCAACCAAATAGAGTTGCAGCTGAGTATAAGTTTTATAAGTTTTACGTGGAGCGACTTGCTTATCAGACCTGCACAACCCAGTAGCTGGGTAACACAATACCCCTCGGTTAGACCAGGGTCAGACGTACTGGCTTCTGACTACCTGTAACGACTGATAAAGACGTTGAAGTGAGGCTGGAATCAACGGCTTGATGTGCTTTCCGAGGCACGAGGGTATCACACCACCAACTTCTTCTTCAAAATGCTTTAGAATACTTTTAAAAAATTAATGACATACCTATACACATTTTTCGAAATATTTAAATAATTAAAAATTATAAAGATTTATTTACTTTTGAACATAATCTCACCTGACAGCAAGCAAAGACGTAGTGGATGATGAAGCACGCTTGCATAGAAGTAACCCGTTCACTTGTTACTTTCAAAAACTTGAAATTGTTGAATTAACTTTTAGCTTGTATCAAAATAGCAAAGTGAGTGCTCAACGATGTTTTACAAATTAAACTGTATTTACTATGATAGATAGATAGATAATATAAGGTCACTTTGATTATATTCTGTATGTGAACACCTGTAAAGCAGCTTAATGACGCTTACTGTTCCAGGTACCTGTATTAAAACTTTTCTTGTTGTACTTGCATTGTGTAAACAGTCCGCTGTAGGTGGAAGTTTGAGAACTTGGTTGGCTGAAAGGTAAACAGCTTGAGTAAACATACGTATACATTACTAGCTCTACTCCGCGGTTTCACCCGCGTTAATTTCAGAAAAGAAACAAAGTTTATTAAAATCGGTTTCGTGGTTTAGATTTCTCATACAAAAGTGGATTTTAAAAAAAAAAACAGTAACATATGTTTGACCCCAGATTTTCAACTATTTTCATTCCAAATTTCATCCAAATCGGTATAGTGGTTTAGCCGTAACGTGTAACAGACAGATAGAGAGCCAGTGTGACTTTCGCATTATATAATAATTAGTATGGATGTGCGCACTGAGTTGCCATTAGTGTAGAAAGTGTACGGATAATCTTTGACTATCATGCCTACTGCCTAGGACCTTCACAACCTGATTTACCTCCCTTTCACTACCGCATTTCTTGACGAAGTGACGAATATAAAGTTTTGAAAGACAGACGAGCAACAAAGTGATCTTATAAGAGATTTTCTTTGGCGGTACGGACTAAAACGGATCCCTAAAACACGATAATTACATAATAATACTAAACAATCTCCAAACCTTTTACAGTTACCTAAGAACATGGAATAGCCATCAAGATCTCACTTAAATGTATACATAACATAAAATAAAACGAAACAATTTCGCGCACTCTCGTTTCAATGTTCAGTTTGCTTCATGCAAACATTACTTTAAGGTTTATATCTCAAATAAGATTTAGGTCACGAAACTTAAATATAAATATATTTTTATCTATACATCATTCTCAGACTACTTAGTCTTTTTTCAATTATGTTGGGCTCGAAAGTTAAACAGATGCAGTTGAGTAATAAATAGTATCTCTCGATCTCAATCTCGATATGGTAAGTCGATTACCCACCCACGGATCTGCCTTGGCGAGCGTTGCTTAACCAGAAACAATGACCCGTGTAAATGTCATATTTTAGTCATGAGCTCTTCAGAGTATACAACGACTGAAAAGAGGCACACGCATACATAGACAACTACGTACATCGATCACAAATAAATTACGTTTGCGAGTGAGTGCGTTTGCACTCGTTGTAAGAATAAACCTTCTGTAAGGACTATCCTGTGTCTTCACGTATTCGGCAGGAAAAACATGTTAGAGATAACGTGGAAACAATTTTCGCTAACACCCGTTTTAAATTTTTCTTTAGGTTCCATCTTTTTATACCTGGATGTACTTGATGGAGATGGTTTTAAAAGTACATCTGTGTATTACATAACATTTGTTTAAAGAAAACTCTTAAAGAAAATAGACGGAGGAATGTTAAGAAAAATAAATTGGTAAACATTAAATTTAAAAAAAGAGGACATGGATTATTTTGTAGTATCAGCTTTCCGGATTCTTAGAAGTATAGATATTACCTAAGGACGTGTTACGAAAAACAATGATTCAATGTCTTTTAACATCTGTCTTTTGATCTCTCAAGTATTAGTCGTGTTATAGTTACTATAATATTTTTATAATTTCGGGTTCTCTAAAGCTATTTAGTGTTTTAATTCATTACCTACTCATAAATAAATTTTATGGTCTAATTTTCAGCCTTTTCAAATAAATTATTTTTGTTTTGATTTTGGCAATCCTCGTTAAAACTGGCAATGATGACCGAAATTAAGTCGGGAGGTGTTCCTTTGATAATAAAATAATCCAGCTGTGTTCTTCGAGTTGACCTTATAATTATTTTTGTTAGATGTCATGAGCAGTAGTTTATTGCTTTCATACAACAGCGGCCAGCAACATTAGTCCTCCGAGTTTGTTGATTGTGAAATACGAGTGTAGTTTTGAGACATAATATTCTGTGCTGTTTATACTGCAGGGTGATAAGGAGATTTCTAGTGGCTTTGTTTATTGAGCACTGTTTGACCTGAAAGCTTTCTAGTCTCGTGTTGGTTAATAACCTTCATCTAGAAAAGTTTGCGCTATCGCCAACACTATAACAATATTTTCTTGTGTTTTCAGTAACAAGAGAGACCATACAAAAATTGATTAACATTCAATGATTACAAAAATACTAGTTTTCTAAAGAGTAACTCTCGTTATATCAATTTAATAGACCGACATACTCTCACTAGTCCATTCATGAAAACGTCGAATATGAAAAACATCATGAGAAATCCTGCACCTGGCTCCCATGTGGGTGTTGATATCATTAGTTAGAGGCTTAAAGCAAAAAAAATGTGTGCCTCGATACTGTGCCAAACTGACCCATTCAGAAAATCACACAACCTTAATTAACCAGACGCTGGTTTTCAACTGAACTATAGGTACGTTGAAAATACGGATGCAGAGTTTTGTGAAGTGAAATAAATAGGTATTTTGATTATTAATATGGTTGGTTGGGAATGACTAAGTATATTTGACCACTTCCACAAAGTGGTGGCCGGTGCCGCTCAAGATTCGCATTATGTCACAATTACTCCGAATAATGGAACGGGATTATCTTTCTGTCCATAAAATGGAACTGAATACCAAAGCTTCAGTTTAATCCCTGTGACTCATCCCCAAAATACATCCACTACAAACTTTCATCCAAAAAGCTAAAATGTTCGGTCAAATGATAATCGGGCCAACCTAGTCCACTTTCCCATTTAAATTAGCATCTAAAGCCATACAGACATAAAATTCGCTAGTACAACCGCGAACAACTTGTTATGTTTCAAAAATACGTTCGCAATTATTTTGAACGACATCCCACGATCTCGCTTGCTTGAGTTTAAAATTGCGTCCTTCAGTTATTAGTTGGCTTTAGCTGGTTTTTGGGAAAAATTGCTTTTCTGTTATCTTTAGATTTTGTTCTATGCTTCTGGTGTTGTATAATAGCTACGGTGAATAAAATGAGGGATGTCGTTTTTAGGGTTCGATAGTAAATTAAGGATTACAAGAAAGGATAGCACTATTGTACATTATAGTGTATAAGCTCGCACAGATAGTTTTGGCGAAATCAACACTGAATATTGTTATAAAAAATTTGATATGTCATTGATTTCCGCCTGCCAGTTTTCCTGAACATACTAAGCTGTTTCGGTTGAACTGATTCATTTAGAACACTCATGTTATTGTATTACCCAATCATACAGTTAAAGTAAGTAGTTAAATATATTTAGAATATGTGTTCATATTCTGGGGAAAAACTCAGACATTTATCAAATACTAGCAGTCGCGCGGGGCTTCACTTCCGTGAACTTTATCACAATAAAAACATAACCCTCCTTCATTTTAAGTTGGTTAAAAAGTAACATAAAACCTTCCTCAAGCTTCTAGCTACTTCCAAACCAAATTTCATCCAAATCCAGCCGGTACTTTCGAAGATTAGCGTGTTTAAACAACCAAACTCTTGTGCTTTATAATGTTAGTATAGATTGTGTTGTGTGACATTTCAAATTAAGGCATTATTTCATAGATTTTACTTTTTTCCGTATTTCTAAAATAAATAATTTAAAACGATTTGACAGAATCAGTGAATTTAACATTCACCTATCTTATAATCTACAGATATTAAAAAAATCATAGCGTTTGTTTCAAACATTTCAAGGCGTACATACCTATATCTCTATGCTAAAAAAACTTTTTTTGAAGAATATTAACAAATAGTTAATATAAGGGAAAATTAGTGAATTCATGATCAGGGTTAAACATCTTGGAAATAATAACATTTAATCGGCGCGCTCCATGTAAATTAATGATATTTTACTGAATCTAGACTGGAAGCCGAAACTAGCATATTAAAATGCAGCATAGTAAAAGACTTGACAGGATTTTTTTGCTAACTCTTAACCAAAACCACAAGCTCAAGCAAAGGAATGCATGCTTCCATCATATATGGATGGTTTGTCTGTAAAAATTTGCATTACTATTAATGTGAAAAACTGTCTAAAAGTTCTATAGAGATTCTTTCTGAATCGTACTATGGTCTAGAAAGCGTCTCTTTAAATGTCAATGTGGCACTAGTAGCCGCGGCTTAGCATACTCTGGTGAAAACCGCGCTGGTTTGTGTAGGTACGTTTTCAAAATAAACAGTAAAAAAATCCTCTTTCACGTAAAATCAGGTAAAACTAGTTATGTTTGTTAAATGACAAATTATTTCCACAAGTACCAGAATAAAAACACGTGTCATGTTCCAAACCAGGCCGGTAAATGTAATCCCATTACCACAGAATATACTTGTTCACATTTTGTTTTTGATTAAACAAATTAACTCGTAAATCCGTATAATTCTCTCGCATCTGGTTCCCTCGTAGATTCCACGTCAGTGATTCATCGGTACGTAGTTGTTACATTGTCCACTTCTGAGTTGGTTTATGCTGTTAGATCATTTAGAACCTCATTTTTCAAAGTTTATAATGCTTTCACGGCTTCACCGTTAAACTAATTTTGATCGTATAGTTCAGCCATACTCTAAGTGTGTCCCGCGGAACCCTAGGGTTCCGCGATGCCCCTGTAGGGGTTCCGCGAGAATTTAGAAAAAAACAAAACACCTCTCTCTATCATGAATTCATGAGGCGCAGCCGAACTTAGTCGCCAACCACAACAGTAGGTATAATTAGGTAGGCTATGCCGCCACCGCGCTGAGGCTGCTTGTGAGCGATCACTTTGATAAAAGCCGCTTCTGAGATTAGAAGCATAAAGTCGAGATTGTTTACACCGCATTTTTAGTATTTAAATTTTTATAATTTTAATAAAATAAATATATTTTTTGAAGAAAATTATCTCAGTTGTAACAAGCATTGACATTTGTACAGATGGGGCCAAAGCGATGAAATGAAAGAACAATCAATTCAATGTTGTTTTATTCCACCAAGCCCGTTCCATCATCGGACTACAAGACAAACGGCGATGCGCCATCGTTATATGGTGGACATCCCACCCATACGCATGAAACGTTTTGGGAATACTTTCATTGTGCGTACGGCTAAGAAGTGGAATTCCCTGCCGGTGTCTGTGTTTCCTGATAGTTACAACCTGGGAGTCTCTAAGTCAAGAGTGAATAGGTTACTTCTAGGCAAGCGTGCTTCATCTTCGACCACATCATCGCTTAACATCAGGTGAGATTATGGTCAAACGCAAACCTATTAATTATAAAAAGTGGCTCTTAATGAACCGCTATTAGGTCCATAATGCAGTATATTAGAAACGTGTGCTTTTTACTTTACGTTACTGCACTAGTGCTATAACGCCACAGATAACTATTTACTAGTCGGAGGTCAGAGATGTACGTTTTTTTTAACTTCATCAACAAACAACGACTCATCGACTACATATTTTCCATCCAAGTTAATATTTAATAATACAAATCTGTGTAAGAGTGTTGAAAAACGTCGTATGAAACGCGTGTGCAATGATCAACATAGCACACATGCATCATAATCATAATGTACTATAGTGTATCGCCACTAACTGATGACATCAGTGCTGAAGTAATTGCACTGTCTTCTATGATAAACGTGTCATTGTCGACTCCTTGTATTATATTTAATAAGTCTTCACTACTCATATTATAGTCCTCCATTATTAATAATATTTAATAACAGTAAATTAACTACTCTATTTGAAAAAAAATCGCGTTTGACGTCATGGGACTGTCATACATAGACGACTGTGGCGTCCCCGGAACAGACAATACAACAGTGTGATAGAGATGGGCATTTCAGTCATTACAATTAATCGATAAACTACTAACACTCCACGTTTAAGGAGCGTTAGCGTTCAGTACTATAAAATTTTCTTGATTTCTCAATCATAAAAGTTCAGTATCAAATGTTTTATTTATTTATTGGTGCAGAATTCAGATTAAATTAAATATAACGTAGGTTGCCGCCAATGTCGATATTCTTGTTTTATTTACTGGTATCTACATCACTACGTGTCCTGTTATGGTGACTGTGGCGCCGAGGGCACTAAGTTTTGCGAACTTTATTACTGGTTTTCTTTTTTGTCATCTTATGTTCCTATACATGAAACCTGATGAAAGCAGTTCACTTCAAATAAATAAAGAAGAGATAAGGTATATAATTAACAGGGGAAATGAACAAAACAATGCTGTTTTATGATATTTATTTACGTTTAAAATTCTGTCACGCAGTCGCGACAGTGGCGTGCTGGGCTCATTTTGGCTTGTCGTCTATACCCGACTGTGGCGGTCAAAAGGTTAATAAAGAATACATTCAGAAAGACAATTGTTTTATTTATTTATTTATTTTTTATTGCACAAAAGAAAAGTACAATTAGCGGACTTAATGCCATGAATTTATTGTAGGGTTCCGTCAAGTATTTCGTTTTCCAAAAGGGTTCCGTCACCAAAACAGTTTGGGAACCGCTGGTATAGTTAGTTTATACTGAATGATACTGAAAATATTGAAGGTTGATATTCTAGATAATATGTATATGCCGAAAAGAAATATTTTTTTTTTTTTTTTTTTATTAACAAACCAAAAACTTTAATCGCAGCAACTGCCATACCTACTGCATCACTGCTAGAAAAGTAATTATTCTTTTTGGTATTTTTGAGATGACTTTGGAAGTTAAGATTTGTATTTTTTTTTTTCACTATATGACCGACATAATAATTATATGAGCATGAACTGATAAAACATCTGAATATAATATGATCATGATCACACCACAATCCAATATGTTACTGAGGTACAAGAGCAAAGAAAATTACGGCTGAGTTTGCTGAGGGCCTTGGAGTTAGTGTTAAACAACATTGAAGCACTTGCGTCAAATCGGATAGATAAAAAAGCTGGATAAGTGGGTGCTACACGAATATAGCGACCAATAGCGAGACTTACTCGATGAAGCATGCATAGCACTACTGAATCGGCATAGAAACGAGAGAATTCTTAATTGAATTATTTTCTGCAATAAAAAGTGGATAGGTACTGTATGACAGCCGTTAGCGTTTGTCCGTCCACTGAGGATGGAGTGTGTGGTGTGGTGGTGGAGTGGAGAGCACGTAATGAGTGCGCTAAAAAAGATTATTCATAGGAAGATGATAATGACTGTTTGGTGGACCAGTGCGGACTTGTACATCACAGCTTTTTACTGAATGGCTCAACAGTGACGGCCGATTTCTATCGTCAAGAATTTCAATAAATGATGGATAGGCTCGCAATTCAACAACCAAGACTGGTCGATCGCTCTTCCCCATTGCTTCTCCAACACGCGACGCGCGAGCTCACAGGTCACGACAGACCATTGCAAAGCTACAAGATTTACAGCTGAAAGCTCTCAGACAGATTTCAACTTTTTTCATAATTTACACAAATTTTAACCGACTTCAAAAAAAGGAGGAGTTTCTCAGTTCGTCATGAACTTTTTTTTGTTTTTTTTTTTTTTTATGTATGTTACCTTATATCTCAAAGACTGGCTGGACCGATTTGAAAAATTATTTTTTAGTTTGAAAGGGTATACTTTTATTTGGTCCCATTGTCATCACGTTAGGATCTAATGATGGAATCATGGAGAAATCGAGGGAACTATTCAAATATTATAGACACACCTATAGCGTGTTGGGTATTTCTTAAAGTATCTTGTTCAGTTGCTCTCGAAAAGAACTATTTGGGGAAGTGGAACTGATGATGAAGACCACAGATGGCCACCGAAACTACTCAATAATAAGTATTTCATGAATTGCGATTCGATTACTTGAATATAAATGTTTAGCATTTTATGCTCGTCACAATGCATATGGTGAAGTAGAACTGATGGTGAAGTACCTCAATGAGAACTGCTCAAAAATTAACGGCTCTGCATCGAGAAATACAATATTTTGTAAAAGATGTTAAGTAGTTGACATTTTGGCTTTTGTAACTAGACAAATCACAAACTCGGTCGGTTTGTGATTTTTTAATGGGAAAAAATTCAACACCCGAGAGGTAGTACAAAACTCTTTCCCTGACTTCATCGCTTCCCATCCAGCAGACTTCTACAGTAAAGGGATAAACAAACTGCCGTCTAAATAGAAAAAAATATGGATAATTTAGGCCAGTACTCTGATTAGCTGCAATAATAAAAAAAAAACAACTTTTTATGTATTTTAAAGTTTCAAAAAAGCTTCAATTTCATAGGCAGAGGAGCTTAGGTATTACACAACTGTCACGAAATGAAACGATGATGTCTTTTCTGTAGATAAAGCAGCCCTTGCGATGCGCCTTCATTTCCTGCGGTCTTCAGCGTGTCGGGAGCGGTGTTGCAGTTATTCCACTACTTCACACACTGTATTTAACTTTTGTCAGTATTTGTTTTATTTTTTGCATACTAAAGAGAGTTATGAGTTATTTAATACGTCATCGCCTCGAAAAGAAGAACAAAGCTTCCAGTAAGTTGCGTTTTGTAAAAAAATTACTGGATATCTAGCAGGTTTTTCCTTTTTTGCATAAACAAAAAACAATTTATTTTTTAATGTATGCCTGTAGTAGTGTAGGTTTAGAATTTTGTTGTGAGCGAACTTAAAATTACGTGATACCGGATTCCCGAAATTTTATGAAATCCTGGTATTTTATGTTTTGTTTTATTTTTTAGAGTGTATTGTTTCGTTAACAACGAGGTGCAATGCTATGCGTTATTTTTGTCTAAAACTGAAAGCAGACTTATCAGTTTTAGACAAAAATAACGTTAGTGAAAATGACAGCCCATAATTCTAGTAGGAAATAATTTAATTTAGTACATACATATTAGTTTGATACAAGCATATAGTTTCCTCGAAATATTCCGGAGCCGCGCGGTCGAATCATGGAGAACCGCGCGGCCACGCAGTTCTCTTTAACGGTGCTTAGTAGAGGTCCCATTCTTTTTGCTAACCACTGATACGATTTCGAAGAAAATGTAGATAGTATGAATAAAGCCCTAATGTTTTGTTTGACTTTACTGTCTACAGCTCTTAAATGCTGTGGCCGCAAATGGAATGGCAAAAGGATGCACCCAATGTTGTCGTTTCTTTTTCGATCTTGTTCTAAAGCCTCCCAAATAGCTATTATTTCGAGAGGTGTCATTTTAGAATTAACTAGCAGTTGCTCGCGACTTCGTTCGCGTGGGAAGTTTTTCCCGTGTAAATCCCGATCCCGTAGGAATTTCGCAAAATTCTTTCGTAGCGGATGCCTACGTCATAACATCTACATGCATGCCAAATTTCAGCCCGATCCGTCCAGTGGTTTGGGCTGTGCGTTGATAGATCACTATGTCTGTCAGTCAGTCACCTTTGAATTATATATATTTAGATTTAGATTATCACACAACACAACCGCTCTGTAGAAACTGAATAGACACGTCATAATGTGGCAAAACGAAGTTACGCCCGACGCAGCTTCCGTCAGATATGAAAACACACTATTTGACCGAATAGACGCGACCGCATCTTCCGTCAGATGAGAACCGACTCTTATACTGCCCTACTAAGTGTAAAAGCGGTATCTCAAGGAAACCGAGTTTCGAGATAATTGGAGTTTTGTAAAATTATCATAAAAATCAAATTTACGATTTTTTTGAGATACTGCTTTTGCGCTTAGTAGGGCAGTATAGTTCACTGACGTTTTTCTCTGGCTTCTCTTCCGTGTCGTATCACAGGGATTATTAGTTCTATGAAAATAACCTATTGGTTTCTGCAATCATTGTACTTACTAGCAAAACAATAATGTTATTATTTAATCAGTACTTTCAGATCCTTTCCAATCAATCTACTTCGGTGCGAACTGCTTATCTGACCTACACAGTTACTGGGTTGTGGGTTGTGTGTGGAAAATCTGACAAGCCTGTAGACAAGAGCAAGACTGAACGCTCCACTCAGAGCAGAAGAAGTAATTAGTTGTTTTTTGTTATTTTTTATGTCGTTTAATCACATGTAATTTATAATCTCATCAAAAACAGGTGCATACAATCATGTTGTCAGGAATAGGCTCCTGAAAAGCACTTAATAATGAAGCAAACATGTGGTTGCCTGAATAATATGCTCCTTACTGATTACCTACTAGCAAACACATTTGAATTGATTTATACCCTCGCGCCGTCCACCACTGAGCGGGATGTTATAGTACTACTATAGATTTATAAATCTATAGTATATTTTTTTCTGTGTGAACTATAGTATGACGTCTATAGTAACAGTTATTTATAAGTCGCAGCGCTTTCGTCTGATACTTATTTCATTCGGCCACTCAGCTTTGTTATTTCTAAATATGTATAATAGTATAGGTACTTACATAAAAGTAGCACAACACGGGCGTATTACAATTTGTGAATTTCGTAGCCAAATGTGACGACACGTCGGCTCACAGTAATTGAATTTTGTAAGAATTCCTCTGAATTTGGGTTTTACAGTGCGCATTTTCAATATTTTGACAATTCACTGGTATGCGATAATGGATATTGAGTTTCCTGAAATAAACCGAAAAAAAAAATAGGTTATAAACGACAGAGTTTATAACCTATTTCTTTTTTTAATATGTGTGTAAAATAAAATGACAAAACACAGACTTTTGTCATTTTATTTCACAAATATTTTACTTGAATACTTTAGTTTTAAGACAGGTTGATAGATGTACAATACAGTCATCAATACCCGCAGCTTATCTTGGTTTCCATATCATTCAATAGACCTGCAGCAACCAGGGGTTATCCTTTCATATACTTACTCGCATAAGAGGTACATGCAGGGATGATTATCGGACATTCAATGTATTGCATCTAACAGGGCCTCTTCCTAACAGGCTTCGGCCATTTGTGAGCTTTCCTTATTTTTTTATTGAACAACGAAACATACAAAAACAAACAATAGGATTGCTTAACCCACACTTGGAAGCCTTAAAAGTAAACCTCAATCCAATAGATATATTTATAGACTAGCTTTAGCCAGCGGCTTCGCCCGCGTTAATTTACACTTTTTCAATAATTCCACGTAAGCTTTTTTGCCGGCGTCATCACAAAAAACTTTCATCGCCTATTATTACCTCCTTTAGGGTAAAATTTTTACAAACTTTGAATTTCATACTTATTTAATATCTAATCAAAAGTCTAAAAACTAAGTTTCAAGCTTCCAGCTTTAAAAATTACGTAATTTCTATACAAACTTTCATCCCCTATTTCAACCCCTTACAGCCCTTTTTTCGCATTAAAAAGTAGCTTATGTCCTTTCTCAGGCGTACAAAATTTCATTTAAATCGGTTCAGTAGTTTAGGCGTGATTGTGTAACACAGTGACAGACAGAGTTACTTTCGCATTTGTAATATTAGTAAGGATTAGTGAGGCTGTAAAGTGTCCAACAAAGTGTTCACGTTCTCGAAAAATGTATAACATATTCCAGATGCGCCCTCCTTTAGCTGAGAATAGTTTTATACCACCCCTACAATAATTATATCAATATAAATCATATCGCAGTTTAGTTTCAGCTTATGTAAACACAATATCCTCGTATTGATGCGTCCGTCTGTGCGAGCGTGTGCAATCTGCTGTGAAGTTATGAGCTGACATTTGGCTGTCGCCATTGAGAAAGGAAATACAGAAATATCAAGTAAAAATTGAAATAATATTGAAAAAGTCAACATACATTATGACAAGCTACGTTGAGCACGGGTCGCGCGATGTCGTGAGATCTATCCCACAAAAAATATTAATTTAGATAAGGACTTTAAGTTAAGGGTGAGTAGGTTACTTCCAGGTAAGCGTGTTTCATCTTCGATTACATCATCGCATACTACCAGGTGAGATGGTGGTAAAACCCAAGCCTATAAACAATTTAAAAAATCTTCGGTCAACTCATTTTTCCATTTTTGGTACAACAAAGAAACTTGGTTAGACTGAATCTTCTAAGAAAAACTTTATTATTGGACCAAAAATTCCTTTGATAAACGTATCGAGAAAATCACGTTCTGTTTTGATCCTAATATTACATCTCTGTCATGTTCCTGTATACATTATTTGATGTCAGGGAATCATTGGATAAGAAATAAAAATTGTATATTTATCAATACGTACATGAGTACCTATCTACTTTTTATTTATTTGTGGATTTTTCTAGAGAATTGGGGAATTAAAAATTAAGCTTTTTTCATATAGTTGATAGGCTTGCGTTTGACCATAATCTCACCTGATGTTAAGCGATGATGTGTCGTAGATGAAGCACGCTTACCTAGAAGTAACCTATTCACTCTTGACTTAAAGACTCTCAGGTTATAGCTATCAGGAAACACAGACTCTGGCAGAGAATTCCACTCCTTAGCCATACGCACAATGTAAGTATAATAAATAATAATATAATAATAAATATATATATCTTTTCAAAATATCGCCATTTGCATCTATACATCGCTGCATCCGATAGAACCACTGAGAAAAGCACTTAACCCACTCGTCCTTGGGATCTCTTCGACGGTATTTTGAAACGCAACCACTGCTTCCTCGGCGTCCATAAAATGTTTTCCTCGAAGTTTTTCTTTTATTTTCGGAAATAAATAAAGACCCAGTAATTCCACGTCTGACGTCGCGAAGTAGTCGATTGTGTGCTTGGCGGTGTGCTACGAGGCTTTCTCGTGGTGAAGGAGGATTCTACTGCGAGGTCGTTTCTCCCGAACTTTTTCCAAGACAAGTGGCAAACAATTGTTAGAGTACCACTCTGCAGTAACTGTTTTCGATCTTCTAAAACAATTGTTGCGTAATGACCTGTCCTTCCGAAGAACGAGGCCGCCATCTTTTTTCCCACGCTTCGACCTCTCTTCACTTTAATTGGCAACTCCTCGGAAGGAAACACCCAGACAGCAGACTGTCTCTTAGTTTCAGGATTATAACAATAAATCCAGGTTTCATCACCCGTAAGTATGTCAAACACAGCATTTGAGTCACCTCCGTTAAAACTTTGAATCATTTCACGACACCAATCAACACGACGGAGTTTTTGGGCCTCTGTCAAATTATGAGGTATTCACCGGGCCATAGATAAACTATATTTTTTTATTTCTGTGCACCGGGCACAAAACTTCCTGACCGCTACATGTTCATGGAGGATTTTGTGCACTTAACTCATACCGATGCCTAAGCTTATTCGAATCTTCTGATAAGTCACTTTTCTGTCAGTCTCTATCATACACCGCACAACACTGATGTTATCTTCAGTCATCGGCGTAGAAGGCCGTCCCTCAGGCAAATCATCGGTGAGATTAGTGCGACCACGCCAGTTGTAAACAGTGGCACGAAATGGGGCTTCATCGTGAAAGGCAAATCGAAATCTATCATAACTTTCTTGTTGACTTAAATGACATCGAAAGTCTTAAAAAATCAATGTACGAAAATTTTATTGCGTTAAATTCATGCTGACGTGACTAACACAGACAATTTTCAATTAGCCGCCAAATCGTAAACAAATAACAAATGAATAAAATACATACACAATAATATTGGCAGAGTTCCATTTTCAAAATTTGAACTAATTTATTTATTATATCGTTTACAAGTGGCCAGTTCTAAAAACTTTCAGTGTCGCCCTCGTAATATGTTATATACCCTGTTTTTTAATCTCAGAGACAGAATTGACACATTCAAATGTCAACTTTTCAAATAATGTTGCCAGCTCTTTTGTGCAGTGTTGTACCACGATACCGGTTTGTTGAATCGTAACTTTTTTGACGATTCGTTTTCTTCAAAATTTTACATTCTAAAGCGTATCATTAAAATTCACATATTACATGGTCGCACGACGCGCTATAAGCTGCCAGAGAAATCTGACAATGCGACCATTGATTTTTTTGTATATGAATGCTAGCGACGCCTTTTTTGATGACTTTAAATTAAGAAAAATTTAGACGTCATCACGCCATTTTGTTTACCTTCCTTCAACTAGAGCTGTTTTATTAAGATCATATCTAGATATTCGTAATCACTAAATCACTACTTAGTATAAAACAAAGTCGTCCTCAGCCTCTGTCTGTCTGTTTCTAAGCTTTCTTCTTTTAAACCGCGCAACAGATTTTGACGCAGTTTTCGCTATTATTTAGATAATTTATTCCCAAAGTTTTATAATTATGTATAGGTATACAAAATATTCTAATTTATTATTTGTATAATAGAGGAAATTCTATATTTTGTGATGAAGTCGTCATAAAATGATTTTCGAGCGTTTATGTTGCAAGCGCTGGCTATGAGATACATCAAAATAATATACTACGGAAATGTATATCTTTAAAAGGTCTACAAAAAAGTCCGCGATAGCACTGTGAGCTAAAGCCTGTTGAGTTGGTATGGGCTCAAGTAAAGGGGCATTTCCCTAAAAATAATAAAACATTCAAAATCAATGAAGTACGAATCCTTTTTCAAAAAGGGCTTCGTCTAGTGACCCCGCAGCGGTGGACTGTATAGGCCATGTAATTAAAATTGAAGATTAAATGTCTCATCTGCGCCATATAGTTGAGGACATTACTGGTAGGTTTGTCATAGAAGTATGTAGGTGGCAATTCTGATGATTCAGAATATTCCTCAGATATGGAGTCATTATCTGTGATTAATTATATAATTATAAATATATGTTTTGCATGATTAATTTTACCTATTTGTATTATTACGTTTTAAATAAGCACCATCACAGTACGTTGTCAAGATAGCTTACTATAAAAAAATCGATACTAAATTTTATTAACGTTAATTTTCGATAGTGGCACATCACTGTTTAAGAATTGTAAAAAACTGGCAACCGTCGTAATGTCAACTTTGTCTCTTAGATTAAAAAACAGGGTTTAGTTTTACATCTATACGCTGGTACACTTTTAACAAACTAGTGAAGACACCGTCCTCCCCACTACTGGACTTTGATACTTTTAATAGCTTTTTTTTTCATTTTTTACAAATGGCATCGTGTACCAAATATTATAAATATATTTAATCTCTGCAAAATACCTTATCAATAATCTCAAGTAATGCCGTAATAACAGATATTATACGAAAAAAAACCACCAATTGCTAAATGTTGCCTAGAAGCTAAATAAATGATGTTATTAGCTGTTTTAGATAGGACTACCAGGCTTATTCCTAAAATTTAATTATATTTTTACATTACACAAATTACATAAAATACTAATTAGGACATTCTATGTTTATTTGTTTGAAGCGAATATGAAAATCCAATTTTCTAATTGCTACTTAAACCAAGCAAATGGTTAGATTTGTTTTAAATAAGCCTGTGTATCTGGATGCTGTAGGCGCTAGCCTAATTAACTGCCCGGCTCAAGAAATAGAGAAGCCTAAAATCATACTACGAATTAATACGACCAATGCCTATAAAAAAAGAAAAAGATACGGGATCAAAGCTCATCAAGTGACAAACAAAGACATCCCCTGAAACAACCAAAACCGAGTGCATTATTAACTCATGGTGGCGTCGGAGCGCATGCCTTGAATCATTACCGATATATGTTTAATAAAACAAACGTCTATCTACCAACCAACAACAAAAGCTGTTCCAATAAATAGAGGATGCTGTTACACCGCAGGGAGCAAGGAAAGTCAGATTTTAGGAAAAATAAAAAAGTGACGATTTTTTCGAGAAGTACTCGTGTGTATTGATTATTTTTGTTGCAAATATTGATACACTAATAGGAAGCTATGCTTGCTGAGTGTGATAAAGCAGCTGATAAATAATACTTTATTTCATGAATTTATTTAAGCTGGATATCAAAAGAATTAAAGACATACCAAACATTGTTTTGTCGCTTTAAATTCGCCAATATCCCAAGTAATGGACAGCTTCATCTTCCTAGCCTTCTCCCAACTGTTATCTTTTCAGTGAGTACGTAGTAGTAGGAGAACCCAGTAACTGGGTAGAACGAGACCCCTTTGTAAGAATGAACATTTGATTGCTTCAGATTGATGAAGTCATATTTATTTATTATATACTTTATTGTACACCTCAAAATATTTCTATAGTGTACAATGGGCGGTCTTATCGCACAGGATGATCTCTTACAGACAACCTTTGGATGGACAAATATTAAAGGAGACAGATTAAGGGCTGTCAGTGTACAAACAACATAAATAATATTAATTGAACATAATAATATAAAATACATACATACAATACAAAAATGATATACTAATAAATATTATCTGAATAGAACGTACCTAATGAAAAAAAGAGTTTATTCAATAATATTTCCCTCACCGTGTAATAAGCAGCCACTCACAATCGGTGACGCGTGGTAAAGCCCACTCCACACGGCCGGTGTCACGAACAGGTTATTTATGGTCATTATTTATCTCTGCAAGGTGGCTCAAATGTCTGAATTGAGTGCAAGCGTGTGAAGTCCGCCTAAGTCTCGTATAGTTTGTGGGTACAACGAGTTTTGTTCAGTTTCATTTTTTCTTTTCCTTTTGTTTATAGGACTTTTCTTTTAGTTACTCTTCTTTCTGCTGAAGTCAGATCATAGATCATCTGATGGTTATCTGACAATTGATCTGACTGTCAAAAGCTAGGAAATCTAACATCAGCTTTTCAAAGAGGCACAACGTGTCAAATGACAGAGGCTCAATACTGGTAGTCAGTTGCATTTGGTTAGCGTGTAAGACGACCCTCAATGTTTTGAGTAAAGAGTAGGCAGATATAAGCTAGCAGCCTCAAATCGGAAGCCGCTTAGCTGTCTTTATCGTCACTACGGAGGTTCTGTTATTAAGACACTGCTAATCCATTGGATACGATACGCACAGGACTGGTCGATGTGGTGACGTTTGTGGGAGGCTTATAGCACTCTGTGGATTTATATTTATCAAGGACTACTTAATACGAATGGCAATATGAACCACACATGTTTCAAAACAAAACCAGCTTGGAAGAGATACGGTCGGTAGCAATATTCATCTGAATACGAACGCTATTTTCCGCCTGCTTGTTCGACAGACATATTAGAATCGTGACGTCACACTGTACCCGGCAGGTAGGCAATCGTTTACGATAATGATTGAAGTTTGTAGTCCAGCGGCTAAACGGACGGCGTCGGTTCAAATGTAGCGAGTGAGGAGGAAATGTCATGTTCTGTTAGTCGCATTGTTAGGTGGTTGGTGTGAATGGAACTGTTCATGTTGTAACGGTTGGTGGAAATGAATAAAATCTAACATGGTCACTAACATAATTATTAGAACTTAACTCGGAACGATAAATACACACGGTGAATATCCCGTTTTAAGTTCTAATGATACTATTAATAAAATCGTAACTCATAGTTTGCTTATTGAATTAAAAGAGCTGTTTTATTAATCCATCAATATTATTGATCTGCAGTGTAATCGTCACTTACTAGAGCGAGAGCTTCTAATCAAAGTTTTACAGCTATACTGTATATCGGTGCCACACTGATGATATAACCGTTGCCTAGCAACGCCTAAAGTAGATACCAATTTATATAAATTAGTTAGTTCGTGACATTATTAAATGGCTATTTACGCCCCTACCCTTCAAGATTATTTGGTCATTTAACCCTAAACGCAACGTTGAGTGAAATCTATTTGCTTAAAGTTATGGGTAAGGCCGCCAAAATTGTCAATTGTTTTGTGTGACATTTTTGTCGCTTTTTTTTGCAATATCTTATGGTAAAAATATCCAATAAATTGTGGAGAATATCTGAATTAAATATAAACCGACGAAAAGTTGGATGATAGTACCTTGCTATAGTAATAATATTGTAGCGAAAATCCTTAAACTGACTTATTTTATCGATAGTTTAAAATAAAACAATGACTTTTGCTTTTGTGTTACGATTTATTTGTGTGACGAATTTTTAACCCAAAACTACTATTTAAAGAGCCATAGTAGAAAACGCAGTTTTATTATGGCAACACTATTATCTACAAAATTAAAAAAAAAAAGACGGCCATGTTGTTTCGTCAGCAAAGGAGCTGAAAGTGCGTCTCGATTCATTGCTCGTGTGATAAAAAATATATTTAATGTGATTTCTGAGGTAAGAAACTGATATTTTAATGCTAAAGTATAATATTTGTTGGCGATGAGGCCCAAAGTATACTTAAGATCACACATTAGTGTCTAATAGTAATAAATAATCGAAATATAACCTAAAATTGTTGTAAAAGTTTAGCTTTTGTGTTGCATTTGTGTTACTTTTGTGTCACTTTTGTGTTACATTTGTGTTATTGTAACACAAAAGTATGTGTTACGTAACACAGTAGATCTATAAAGCCGCATCCATAACGGTATTTGAACTGATTTTTTAAAATAACGTATCTGAGTGTGATTTTGTCTGTATGATTTTTTATACTGTAAACCTGCTTGGTGCAAGTAGCTTACTTGACCTAATTTAGTACGTTTTACTTATTAATGTACTCAATTCAGCAGTAGTCTGGTCATTTTAGACATTTGAAATAAAAAAATTCCTACAGAGCCAAATTTTTGTGGAGAGTTTGGGTTCACCATCAGAAATAAATATTTAGAAGTACCCGTCGATCCCACTAGTGCTAAAAAACTTATTCAGGGTCAAAGGTAAAAAAAAAAACCGCGATTTTTGGCACGGTAAGTTTTGAAAACAACAACAAAAATGCCCAAACACTTTTTCTAAAAGTCACCGTTTTACTTTAAATATTGATTCAAAATGTTAAAAGAGGCCATCGTCATAGTATGCACACGTTTTCACGACAACTTTGAGGCAGTATACTAGTAGCAAGTATTTAACGTACCTACCGTACCCAATTATATTTTAGTAAACAGATATGTTATGAGCGCGCAAAACGAGAAGACCAGAAAATGTCCCATGTGGGACAATTTGCTAATCTATGATGCCAACGTGCGGAGGCATTGATGACGCGTGGCGCTGTTTGTTTATCTAGCTGTCAGTTTTTATCTTATTGTGTTTTATCAAGCTATCCTTTTTACTTGTAGTGAAATGTAATGTGAGAATAAAAAAGTGTTTATGTGTGCTGCCGCTCGCCGCGGAACAATTTCTTCTGTTGTTTTGTAAGTGTATAACATATCTGTATATTAGACTATCATTGACCGTACCTCAAAACATAAAACGGAACCATATAAAAAAACCGGTGGCTCTTAGAAAAAAACATCGTTGGGACATTTTTGTAGATAATTCTGATCTAAAATTTTCATCTGAGCAATTTTTTGATAAAACTTACCGTTTTGTTAAAAATTACGAAATCTCATTTTTTTACCTTTGATTCTGAATCAGTTTTTTTAGCACTAATGGGATCAATGGGCAGTTTTAAATATATTTCTGATGGAAGACCGAAGCTCTCCACAAAAATTTGGCGCTCTCGGAATTTTCGTTATTTTCTTCTCGGAATTTTCGTTATTAAATAATCGGACTATAGTGAATTATTTTAGTATATTGAATTATTTTATTATATTGAAATATTTATAATCTATTCATGTGGGTATAGTAAGTATTTGTGCATTTTTTAGACAATGCCGTTAACTGCTGCAGAACGACAGAGAAGATATCGGGAAAAGTTAAAAAACACGAATCCTGAAAAATTTAAGGAACAAAAGAAAAAAAACAGTGAAAGAACATTACGTGAGTATAAAAATAAAACAGCCAATTATACCGAAGAACAGAAAGAAGAATTAAGAAAAAAATGGAGAGAGAACCGAAAAGAAAAAGAAAATGTGCCGTCAATATCCCAACAACACCCTATGGACAACCCCAATCAAAATATTACAGACATTTCAATATTATATAAATTACAACGCCGTAATGCACAAAAATTTCAAAAAGAAAATATACTTTTGAATGGAAAAATAACTTCTATGATGAATGGGTTTAAAAATCTCCAAAGAAAAGTTCAAAGACAACAAAAAATAATTGAAAGTTTGAATGAAAAATACGAAAATATTATGTTAGAGTTAAAAACCAATAAAGCCAAAGAGACAGTTTTGAGAGAGGAAGAAAGTATTAATTATTATAGAAATACAAATGAAACGGAAAATACACCAAACAAAAGAGTAACTGACTATATAAACCAAACGATACCTAATATCGAAACCCCAGCAAAAGAAGAAATTAAAAAAAAATTACTTGAGCATGATTTATTGCAAGAATCTTTTAAAAATGAATACAAGACTTCTAAAAGGTCAGAAAAAGAAGTTTTAAAAAGAGTAGTAAGCAGTGATATTATGAAAAAGTACAAAAAAACAACAAAGTTCAAGGAAAAGTTAGGCATGCAAACCTCTGCTTATAGAAAACTAGAAGAAGATCGCAAGAAAAAAGTGGAGTTACAAAAACAAATCACATCGTTTTATAAAAGAGATGACGTCAGTCGAGCGACAGCGGGGAAGAAACAATACAAAACGTTTAAAAAAAACAAAATCCAAAAGAGATATTTGTTAGATAAACTAAAGAACTTACATAGAAAATATGTTGAAGAAGTAGGAAGAGTAAGTTTCAGTACCTTCAAAAAATACCGCCCTTTCTACGTGTTACCTCCTAATATCAAAGACTGTGAGAGTTGTGCGTGCACAAAACACTCGAATATGCAATTCTTAATAGACAGTTTACACTCGTTTGGTTTGCTTAAGAGCAATAATTTAAATGACGTAGTACAGGAATTTGTTTGTGATTCAAAATCAAAATGTTGCATGTACGATGACTGTTCTGATTGTTTTGTAAGAGAAATAGATAATGGCGATTTAGATCCAAATACTGAAGTGAAATGGTTTAAGTGGGCTTTAACAATTATGAATATGGCAAAGAAGGCAATATGAAAAAATCTAAAAAAATGATGAAGACTTTAAAGGAGGGGACACTCAAAGATTTAGTAGAGACTTTTAACAAAGAAATCAAGCCATTTAAGAAACACGTTTTTAATTTCTATTATCAGTACAACCAATACAAACAATGTGCAGAAAATTTACAAGAGCATGAGGTATTGATACACATAGATTTCTCAGAAAATTATGTTTGTAAATATCACGAGGAAGTACAAGCTAAACATTTTGTAAAAGACCAAATTACTTTGCATACAGGTGTATTGTACCTTAAAAACCAAAAGCCTATATCGTTTTGTTCCATATCTCCTGATAACACACACAACCCAGAGTCCATATGGGCACATCTAGATCCGATCCTTAATTATGTCAAAAATAATCACCCAAATATAAACACGATTCATTTTTTCTCTGACGGCCCCGCGACCCAGTATAAACAAAAGAAAAATTTTTTTCTCCTCAGTCGAAACATTTATGATTACGGGTTCAGTACTAGTTCATGGTCATTTTTTGAAGCAGCGCACGGTAAAGGTGCTGCTGACGGCATTGGAGGTACAATTAAACGAACCCTCGATATGAAAACAGCTCAGGGACTAGATATACCCGACGCCAAGGCAGCATATGAAGCATTGTTATCTACAGAAACTAAGATTAAGATTTTTTACGTGCCAGCTGAAAATATTAGACCCCTTGATCCTTTGATTGTTGAGAATCTGATGCCTATACCTGGGACTATGAAAATTCACCAACTAATAACCTGTGGACAATACAAAATCATGTATAGAGATCTGAGCTGTTTTTGCAAAGATATACGTGAAGCTTGTACGTGTCATTCACCTAAATTTCATGATTTTTCTACTTTAAATAAAATAATTGTTAAAAGCAATCGCAATAGGAAGCGATGTAATAATCCTGAAAACAATAGAAATATTGCACAAAAATCGAAAAAGAAAGTCAAACGACACTACAAGCAATCCAGCTCATCCTCAGAAGATGACACAAGTATGGAAATCGAATTTGCTGAAAGTGATTGTGATGACGATTTTATGTCTGATGGTTCTTTGGTTTCTGACCAGAATTCACATATCGACGAAAATGTATCAAGCGAAAACCTCGACAGAATCCCTAGCATAACTCAAAAGAGCGTTAATCCTAATAAAAAAATCCATATTTTGTCCACTGTAATTATAAAGAAACCATTTCAAAGTAGTATGAATAAAGTAGTCGAAGAAACTATTATAACAGAAGATAATTGTAGTGGCTGTATACTAGAGAAAACTGTAGAGCAAAAAATTAAAAAGAGAGATGAAAATAATGAGACTGAAACGAAAAAAGATAGCAAGACTGAATTGAATGCAAACCAAGAATTAAAACAGCCACAATCTTTAATAAAAATGAGTTTGAAGTTTGTGAATCAATTCTTGTTACCTGAAGGCAAAATTGTAAACACGAACCTTATAAATTTGCCACAAAAAAAGAAGTTGATTAAGAAAGCAGTGGCATCAAACGTCCGTTTTCTGCATGTAGTGTCTAAAACTGACGATGAAAATTTACCATTTGTGGCTGTTTGTGAAAATGATTTACCAAAAAGTCTGCAAACGTCGAAATCACCTGATGAAAGTGGTAGTTTAATAAAGTTTTCAAAAAAGGCCCATACAAACGTTTTACCTACGAGTACTGTATTACTTAGGGCGGGACCATCTAACATGAGCGAACATACTGACTGTAGTGTAATGGACATTGAAATGGAAACCGACATAGGAAACGCTCCACTTTGGTGTTTCGAACAGGCAAGACCACTAAATGTATATAATTATAATAGTGTCCCAGATGACTTTGAGGACAAGATGTCATACGATATTACGAAATGGGACAACATAGACTTATGTGATTCTAAAATACAAAACCCTGATTTCTGCCAAGATCAAAGTAAAGTCTCGACACAAGATGAATGCCCGAAGTTCGACACATACAACATATCAAAACCAGCTTTACTTCTCCCTGCTAGTGATCCCAGCCAACTTGTCAAAAATTCGAATTCACAGGTGTCACGTTCGTCAATGTTCGAACACTCAATGATCAAAATTACAAACGAGAATGATGCTGTGCTATCAGATAAAACACCAAGTCCATCAAACAATGAAACTGAAACATCTTACGATTATTCTGTGAATGATAAAGTTCTGGTGCGTTATTATGCCAGAAATAAGACATGGAAGTACTATATTGGAGTAGTTACGGCTGTTAATGCTGACCAAACTTATGACGTCTCCTTTTATGCTATGACACGTAATAAAGGCGAGATAAAATTTAAAAAGCCTAAAAAAATTGACAGAGATACAGTCCCAGAAACATTGATGGTAAAGATAATTGAAATTGATAGAGTATCAGATAAACTAGAAGAGTATACATTACATGACCCAGCAGATGCAATTTATTTCTGATTGGAAGAGTCTACTTACCTACTTGTTTTTTGTTTGTGTTTATGCTAGTTTTTAAATCATTTCCGATATTTTGAGCCTTTAATTTGTAACTCTTAATGAAAGCTACTTGTTTTGATGTTTATTTTACTAATCTTTTTAATAACATTTCCTAAGATGTTGTGAGGCTATTCTTTGTTACGTACAAGACTTACGTTAACGGGTTTATATTTAAATCTTCCATCAAAAGACATTACGATATTTTCAATTTATATATTAAAACTTTTTTTAAATATTTGTCACATTTTGGATTGCCTTTAATTTGTAAGGATTATAAAACCACTCATTTTAACGTTTGTTTGAGTTGAGAAAACAAATGTTATGTTAAAGCAATTTGTAACCATGAGGCTTTAGTTATCGCCTTTTAGGTTGTATTTGTTTTTTTTTAAAGTTATTTTGTAATTGTAATAAGGACTAAAAAATTTAATATCATCAATCTATTACCATCATCTTCCAGCCCTTGTCTCGTTTTATTTGGGGTTGGCGCAATACGTTCTTTTCTTTCATTCTGTCATGTTACCCGTCGCTCTATCACTAACTAGTTTTTCTTTCATATCACTTCTCACGCAGTCCATCCATCTTTTCTTTGGTCTCCCTGTTCCTCTCCATCCAGCCACATGTATAATCTACTCATAGATCTTTTAGTAACATGCGTTTCATCCCTCCTCTTTACATAGCCATACCAAGACAAACGGTTCCCTTTCAACTTTAAGTTACTTGCGCCACTTTCAAACATTCTTTAATATGCTCATTTCTCACTTTATCTATTCTCGTCACGCCACTATTCCATCTAAACATTCTCATCTCAGCTCCATGCAATCTTTTTTCATCAGTCGTTTTCATAGCCCAACATTTATTAAGGGGCTAAATTTGCAGGCAGCTCAAAATAAAATCAGTTCCTTTCATACAAACAGTCAATAGGTACTTACTCGACGGAATTGTGTTACTTATACCTGATTTTTTTTGGCGAGTGACAAAGTTGGCTCTTTATTAAAAGTTGTTCTTACCTATCAAGAACTATGTTATTCAAAATCATTCTTTAAAGAACTCAGGATTCTTTTTTTTTTAACTCGTGGTAGGTATGTGATTCTTGTTTAGTTTTATTGTAATTTTTTAAATGTCATTATTAAAGGTACACAAGTACATCGCTTAAAAATCGTATTTCATTACTCCTATAGCACTGCGTGTCCAATTTTTTTAAAATCTTTTATGTAATTAGGATATATATTTAACCATTATGAAACCACCTTTACCCAAAAGATGTGTTACTTTTGGGTTATATTTGTGTAACGGTAACACAAAATCTGTTGTGATACTTTTGTGATATAATTGACAATTATGGCGGCCTTACCCTTATATAATATTGGTTTCAAGGCGAAACTATCAAGTGTTATTAGCATAATTACTTGTAATTAAATAAAACCTGTAACATGCTTCTGAGCCCACTACAGACACCAGTGTATTAAGCTTAGTTGGAGGGGTTAACAAGATTGCATATTATCTTCTATAAATCAACGTAGTTTGCATTCCTTTGCCAATACATTACACTTTATGTTGCATTAACTTGAAATGATGTTTACAAGAAATCATAATATAACCAAGCACCGAGTGCCTGCTAAAGGATTCCCCTGAATTAAAAAATAAACCTATTAGCGAAGGAGGAGGCTGAACGCGCAATGGAGAGGCAACTCTCTTCCTCACGCTCCAGCCGCCGCGGGAGACGCCTCGGAGACGTCAGCACTAGTGTCGGGGCCCCATATGGCCATTGCCCGCCGGGGTTGCGGGAATGTTCTAACGCGGCCCCGTAACTTAAGGGAAGCCGAAGGAACAGGGTGGGTTCTTAGTCAGTACAAGTCTGACACTGCCTTTCGAAAAAAAGAAAAGAAAAGGGTTCCGTTCTCCGAATAATAGAGCTGATAACTGCTTAGACTATAACTATGTAAGATATACTCAGATATACTATATATAGGGAGGATTGTTACATAAGCAGTGCGGTTCATTTGTTTTTCTATCATGCAGCTGTGCGTTATAGTGAACTAGCTTGTGCCCGCGATTTGGTTCGCGTGGGAGGGTTTTCCCACGTAAATCCAGATCCCGTGGGAATTCCGGGATAAAAAGAGATAAGGTTTTATTACAAATTGTTAATTATCCACTAACCAATTTTTATGCAGATCCGTTCAGTAGTTTTTGCATGAAAGAAAAAGAAAATTATTTCACCAAAAATTTTCGCATTTATAATATTAGTAAGAAAAAGTAACATAAGATTATACCGTCTATAATGTCATACATTGGTAGTGAAGCTAAGTAAACATCCATAATTTAGCTTTGAGCTGTGCTCGGGTTGTGCACATTTAATTCCATATTGCCATTAAAAAAATGACAAACAAAAAAAAACATACACATGATATTAACTAATTATAAACTTTTATTTCAGACTAAAGAAACTGTAACTTAGGTATAATTATAGTTTATTATCTCGGCATAAACTGAAATAATCAAATTAATTTATTATTAATACTAAAGATGCCTATAATTTGTCAAATAAAAATTAAAAAATATGATTACCGCTTTTTGCTAGGGAGTTTGTTACGCCAATTTTCTTCTCAGTTGACACACTACGAAGTGGTGACGGACGGGCGTTTAGTGGAGACTGTCTTTTTATATGAAACTTTACTGCTTTAAAGTACCGGTTTCAGCCTAATTTGATCTTTTGGTTTTAAACCTACATTACTCACAATGTATTTTTTTCTCTCTCTTTCAGGTGTTGACAGAAGAAAAAGATTAGCAGACATGCGGGTGGTCATTACTCAGCACTTTACTGAGAGAACAGTCACATCGGGCGGAGATGTGAGTACTTGCCAATTTTAAGTTTATTAGAATGAATAAAATAAGTAAGTATAAGTAAGTTTAATGATGCATGCTGATTTTTCCTTAGCCAATATGATTTTACATATTTAATTGTATTTTATTTCAGTCCATGTCTGCTGTTTGAACTCGTTCATTGTAACGTTTCCAGATCAGCATGCAGTGTGTAGCTAGCGGTGAGCGACCTCCTCAGTTCGTGTGGGAGCGGGATGGCGTTGTTGTCACCAGTAATACTGATCCAAGGTCATTTATTTTTACACTAGTACTCACGCGGGGCTTCGCTCTCGTGGATTCTATCACGGTAAAAACATAACTCTCCTTTTTTGCAGTCGCTCAAAAAGTAGCCTATAACCTTCCTCAAGCTTCAAGCTACTTCCATACCAATTTGTATCCAAATCCACCCAGTACTTTTGAAGATTAGCGCGTTCAAGCAAACAAACAAACTTTTCCGCTTTATAATATTAGTATAGATCTATAGTTATTTTTCATACTTAACTGAACATCAAATAAAATCCGACAAATTTAGAATAGAAGTAGCTTAAAGCTTGAGGAAAGTGTATGCTACTTTTATCCAACTGCAAAAGAAGGAGGTTATGTTTTTATCGTGGTAAAGTCCACTGGAGCGAAGCCCTATGCGACTGCTAGTCTATAAATAACAATATATCTAATATCCGTACATATCGGATATTTTCTCGCTCAAGATACATACAATAGATATATGTACTTTCTGTGTAAACAAAATAAATGCATATATTAATAGTCGATCGCTGACTGTTAACACTGCCGGCGAGGACTCGCTCCACTAGTGTTTCGCTGAGCGACAAGACGCGACAAAACTATCGGTACTGCACACTAGCTGCTCGCCAACTCCTCTTCGAAAGCTAGCTCTATTCCGCTGACGATGGAACAACTGCCTATAGAGGGGATTGATCAATATTCATTAATAAGTGTTTCCATTTGAAATTTTTTGGCGCACAGTTCAAATGTTTCTTTTTCGTAATTAGTTCTTCAAACGTTCTACTCAAATAAACTTCTACTCGAAAAATAACAGAATATCGATTACCATGCACAAGCGGGAGACATTGAATAATTCACCTGTTTTTTTTTCCACAAGAATAGTAGCTTTTTGTTACCTTTAGTGATTCATTAAATTGTTTTAGATTTAGATTTTTAGGACATCACTTATTTTTCATCTAACAATCAACAACAGCCACGTAAACTTTATTTCCGAGGAGGAAAGCTTTCAAAGGTGCCTGTCCTATAGACAAATATTAACTCATTATAACCACCCTGGTGATCACCATCAATCAGCATACGGAAGTCGTCCGTAGTTTCAAACAACTTAGCCTAAACACATATTACAAAAACACTATACCAAAAACTGTAAAAAATAAACGAATAATAAAAGTAGTAGTAGTGTAGTTCATTACACGAGTTCACTGTTATATATAGTGCACTCTTGTAATGAACTATATTTTACATGAATAGTCTACAGACTATGTCGTGTGTCGTGCCGTATCGGGAATCCAGCCATGAAATCGCCGTTCAAACCAAATCGAAAATCGTTTTAAAGAAACTAACATTAGTCCTATGTATAACCTAGTACATATATCCTTCCAGATACGCGCTCGGGCAGCTGATGACGTCAGACAACTCAGTGGCATCCCAGCTGAACATCAGTCGAGTGAGGGTCGAGGACGGAGGCCTGTACTCCTGCACTGCCAGGGAAGGTGAACATGTGGCGTCTCATGAGAGCAGGCTGGATATTTATGGTGAGATCCGCAATTCGATTCAGTGGTTGACGTTGTTTAGTCGCTCCATGTAAGACACTAGTACGTAGCTGCATCCGCTTAGACTGGAAGCCGATCCTGACATAGTTGGGAAAAGGCTATACATATGATGATAAATAATTGTGTAAGAAACATACATTAAATTGCTTGATGTTATATTAAAATAATTATGAGTCGCTAATCTGTCCCATGACTGCAGTTAATGAATCCGTATCTAAATAGTACCAGATTTACATGAAAACTTTAATTTACCGTTTCAGGGCCACCGTACATCAGATCCCTACCGCCTGTGAAAGTACAGAGTGGAGAGTTCGTTAATTTAAGATGTCCGTTTTATGGATATCCAATAAGGTAATTGATATTACCTATCAAATATTTAATTAAAAACAATCAGACCTGCAGTAATTATTTTCATTTTGACATTACAACCGTACCCATTGCGTGCTTTACATTGTCGAGCAGATGATTTTTTAAATACGTATATAATGAAGCAATGCATCTTGAATCATATTCGATTGTGAGTGACGATGCTATAAGATGCACGGTTAGGTAGCTGTTGTTAATGTTGTATACCTACTCCAAACCAGCTTGACAAATAATCTCACATAATCTGGGCATTAGACTTGATATTTAATTTAAAACGTGCTAAACCTTTCAGCAAAATCGACTGGGAGTTCCGAGGCAAATTGCTAACATCAGACGCGGTCTTCCAATCTCGCTACAAGAGATCCTTCTTGGAACGCAGAACGCGACGGAGTGCACCCAGCGTCAACATAAATGGAATTCTGTCCATACCAGAAATATCTAAAGAATCCAACGGTGCAGTATACACATGTATAGTAACCAGTCCTTCTGGAGAAATGGCGAGGAGAGCCTTCGAGATCCAGGTCATAGAAGCTCCAGTGCTGGATGGTCTGCTGTTGGGGACGAATCTGCAGGAGGGACAGATTGTGAACATATATTGTAATGTCAGGACTGGGGATCTGCCGATACATTTTGAATGGTTGAAGGATGGGAAGAGGATTCCTAGTGGTTTGAAGGTAAGATTATATTTGCCTAATTATTCAAATACACAAACACACTAGTTGTGCCAATAAAAAATAAGACTATATAGTTAGTTAGCACGAAGTTTCATACAACCCATCAATCTTTATTATTGGAAACGAATGCGCTAGACCATTTAGCCATTTATCTCCAGCTCAATAGTTATTAAACAGAATTCAGAAGGGAAGATATAGCGATTATAAGTTTTTAAAAAAGAAATATACTCTATACTCCCGAGGCCTTGACTCACGCTTAAAGTCCGCTGGTTTGTTAAAGAACCTATCGTCGCACTAGAATCAATGAGGGTAATCTAAAAGAAAATACACCAATTCAAAGTTACGCCATATCATCACCTATATACAATTAAAGAATTTATCTATTTCACAGGTAGTAGAGAGAAACTCAGAGCTGTTCACTGCGCTCGTGATCAGGAATGTATCCTTAGAACATTGTGGTACTTATACATGTGTCGCTTCCAACCACGTGACGAAAGTTAATAGATCTACTGAGCTTTATATAAAAGGTACCATTTCATTTTCGTATGTATATTATAATAATATTATATGGTTCATTTCGAATGTAAATCAATTTGTATAGACTGATTACATCTTTATAAGTGAAATAATCTTCAATTTCAGTTGCACCTAAATGGCTAGAAGAACCGAACAACAGTTCTCTCCTTCTTGGTAGAAGAGGTGCAGTGTCGTGCAGTGCCAGCGGCTACCCACAGCCGCAAGTGCATTGGATGAAGAAAGATGGTATGACATGTATTTTTCATTCGCTTTATCAAAAACCAGCTCATAATAGACTGATATGACAAAGCTATGCAGTACACATACGTGAGAAGCTCGTGGCTAAAGTAATAATATCAGAAGGTACAGGTCGATCCTCAAGGTTGAACAGCACTAGCCGAGGTCCATCAGTGAGTATATCACCAACTTAACATATCGAGATTTCTCCGTGCCTCGGAAAGCTCGCGTAATATTTCACGTTAGTCCCGGGTGTCACTCGTATTCTGAGAATCGTTACGGCCGGTCAGAACCCAGTAAATCTGACACTAATTTTGCCAAGGGGTTTTGTTACCCAGTACTCCACTTCATCTGATTAGACTGAAAGCTGACGCCACCAAAGATGGGAAATGGTTCGGCTTATTCTTTTTTTTTTTTTTTTTTTTTTCAGTTAAGTTTGGGTTTCTGGATCGATTTCAAAAACCCAAAATAATCTGGACTCTTTTTTTCAATTTCCAGCTGTCCTAGGCACTTGGCAGCCCGTGCTAGAGCTGGCTGGTGGCGGGATCCTCAGCCTGCCTAACGGGAGCCTCATCATTGAAGAAGTGTCTCTTACTGACGAGGGACTGTACTCGTGTAACGTGGAGAACGGGGTAGGACAGCCGCTGAGCAAGACTGTATGGATGAGTGTCAACAGTAAGTGTTATCTCTAACGTATGGACTACTTAATATGCGTCTGACGACACGGTTGGTGCACTGCTTGAGCAATTACTTCGGCCAGTACTCAGATACAGTAATACAGTTCGCTGTCATAGCCGTAAGGTACTCACATGTACAGGTGACAGCGTAGGCTGCTAAAGCTGAAACGTGGACCCTGAACCGTGGAGGTGGTCACATAAACACCAAAGTGTTTTGAATGAGCACAGTACGCATTGTGAGAGATTAAAAGATAAATGCGAAGCGCTCCGTTTTACGTACTTCCATTTTTAACAAGCAGTAAGATGCAGTTGTCTTACAGAGTCTTGGCATTTTAGAGCTATACAGTCCAATACGACCATGGCAAAACCAAAATCTCATAGTGACGTTTCATCACATTATTTCTTAGTTTATCCATTGCAGAGCCCATCCACTTTGAATCTCCTTCAATCAACGTGACGTCACGGCTTGGTCACCCAGTGACGCTGGAGTGTCAACCACTAGGAGATGACCCAATCAGAGTCACCTGGACGCACGATGGAAACGCCATAGATTTTATAAATCAAAGGTAAAATACGTTTGCAACATTTCAGTAGCCAAGCGACATTGAATCTATAGTGAGAATATTTTGTCAGCGGCCTTGTCAGTCTTTGTCAGAAATCTGATAAAGATGTACACCAAATTAATCTGCCATTAAATAAACAAAAAACCAGTGTAATACAAAACCTATTTTACTTTTCAGGGCAAAGATATCAGAATCAAAGACCACTCTCGGCGTGATCAGCACCATCAGTCTACAGAACTCAGAGACGGCAGACGCAGGACTGTACCAGTGCAGAGCTACCAACCCTTACGGCACTGCTAGCTACAGTGTGCAACTTAATATATTGGGTGAGCATTTTTATCTGACTAAATTTATCTTATTACTAGCTTCCGCCCACGACTTCGTCCGCGTGGAAAAAAAAATCCCCCGATTTTGAAACATTCTTCATTAGTGCTCCGCTCCTATTGGTCATAGCGTGATGATATATAGCCTATAGCCTTCCTCGATAAATGGGCTATCTAACACTGAAAGAATTTTTCAAATCAGAACCGTAGTACCTGAGATTAGCGCGTTCAAGCAAACAAACAAACAAACTAACAAACTCTTCAGCTTTATAATATTAGTATAGATAACTATAACTTTATAACTTTATTATAACCAAATAACATTACAATAGTCAAAGAGTACATACATTTTTTGGAAGGGAAGATATACAAGGTGTGAGTCTGCTGACTCCCAAGCTAGAGTAATCTGTGTTATGGGAGTCAGTGTTCCTCGGTACAGCAGTGGCTAGCCTAAATTTTAATACATATTATAAACTATTGAGTAATACAAAATTAACTATTTGTGTATAAGAAAGAGTATATATGCTTGCATGTTTGTGTTGTGTGTTTGTGAGTGTGTGTTGTACGTGTATGTGAGTATGTTGTGAGTGTGGTATTTGACTGTCTGTTTGTGTACGTGTCTCATTGGGTGTAACTGGCGATAGGTGTAGTAGAGGTGTCACCTGAGTATCAGCTTTTCAGTTTTATCATAATAAAGACTTAGCAGCCATACCTGCAATTTCCTTTTGATAGAGAATTTTGGTAGAGATACTATATGCAGTATTTTGTCAATTTTGTTGTATAAGAAAGAGCTCATATGTGGGTAGTATCGGGTAGCAAAAGCCGTGCGTGTGGGATTTATACGGCAAGGATTAGCTTCAGTTCGCAAATTCATACCTGTTTTGAATCACTCTAGCCCTTCGACTATCTGCAATATCCAAAAATAACATCGATCCGTTGTTCTTGTTTGACGTGAAAGTAGGAGAAACAAACAGACACATTGTTGCATGTTTTATTATTTTTGTTTCGGATGAGCTGGCTCTCGACCTCGATCACACCAAATGTTAAGTGATGGATGAGATATATGATGGAATGAGCGAATCTAAAAGATGCTTGTTCACTCTTAGTTTAAGGCTGAAAGGTCATTTGTAACACAGAAGCCGACATAGAGTTCCACACCTTCAACTTGGCTGGGTGCACAATTAGTACAATACAATAAATTTATTTTCGCACCACAATATAAATAAATTATATTAGATACTTGGACCAATGGTACATAATTTAGATAAGTGGTTATATTATATTGTGGGAGATTGGTGCCTAAGCTAGGCTTTAGGTCTGTATTACCAGATTGTCGTCGCCCGATTGGGAAACGAGATTTATGGACAAACTCATGCGCTCTACTATGGCTTTTCTAAGAGTGGCTATTTCATCCCTACCAGCTTTAGCACTGGATGATGACTCTCTGAGACTTAACTTCAATAGCTACCACCTGAAGAAGGTCATAGATAAGCAGCAAAAACAGTTACAGAGAGAACAGATCCTTGAGGAACAACGTCATTAATAAACAAAGTCATGAGATCCGATGAGCAGTCATCGATGACCACTCAGAACGACCTCCCACTCAAGAAGTTGGAAATCTAGTTGCCTAAGTCAGCAGGAACACTGAATTCGGGAAGCTTGCTTAGCAGACTAGCGTGCCTTACTCTATCAAAGGCTTTTGACATATCAAGGGACACAGCAAAGGCTTCGCCGTGTTTCGCAATGGTCTTGCCCCAAGTATAATATTGGTTTTGATAAGCAATGCCTTCAATTTTACTTTTGCTACCTTTATGAGTTTCTTGAAAATATCTCATAGTGTTAGCTTGTTGACACTAGGCAGGTGGCTGACTGCTGGTGGATGTTGGATGCATGCACTTTCTACCGCAGTGTTTAATGGAATCTGCAAAAAATAGAACCGAAAAGAACCGATTGTGTTAACATCTGTCATCGAAATGTTTTCTTACGGTCTACTACTGTTATGTGTACTTGAAGATATCTGTAGAGTAGCGTGGAGTGTAGAGCAGGTCCCCCCCGCAGAGCCGCCCCCCGGGCCGGGCGCCCCGCACGTGGTGTGGGTGAGCGCGCGCGGCGCGGCGCTGTCGTGGCGCGCCACGCTGCGGCCGCACGCGCGCCACTACACGCTGCAGTACGCGCACGCCGTGCACGCCGCGCACGCCGCGCACTGGGAGCACGCACACGCCCTCAACGTTACCAGGTACCTCCAGCCTTGTCAGTGCTACACACGCTACCAAGTATGCAATTGTTACATACCATCGCTCTTTGTTCGCTTGTTTTAAAACAGTAAAACAAAGCACAAGTCCTCTACAAAGCGTACGTACATCACCCGGGAATAAATGTAGACTCAGGATTGCTCCTGCTGATAAAAATACTTAATAACGCTAGCAGGTTTTGTGACTCAAACTGTATATTTAACCTAAGTTAAGATATTGCGCTTATTGCCACTAGAACAACAACCTTTATTTTCTTTGCTGAATTTCTCTTCTATTTTAGGAAAGAACACGAGCTCCTTCAAACGGTAGAGCTCCAAAACCTCCACCCCGCCACGTCGTACGCCACCCGCGTTGCTGCGGCCAATGAAGTGGGCATGTCCATGTATACAGAGCCCGTGTATTTTACTACACATGAAGAAGGTATGGTGGCTTTCGATACCCCTCTTGTCTGATGGCCAAAATGAAGCACTTGAGAATACGTGTTTTGACTCTAGATATATTCAAAAGATGAGAATGGCCTTAGCCAATGCGTAAAAATGTATAACATTTTAAGTAAGGTGGAACGGGTTTCCTACGGCGTGTACAACAACGGCGTGACAAGGCAGTACTTTCGAGCCCACCCTCTTTTAAATTTATATTAAGTAAAGACTTGCTGTCAATTACCTTTTTGCCATTGTGATATTTTCTTAAGCTGATGATATGGCAGTCCTTATTTATAACAGAGACTGATCCAAGGCGAGTGATAGAGTTGAATCCTTAACGTATTATAATGCCGTATTAAAATGGACTGGCTAAGTAACAATATGCTGTCTCTGATTATTGCAAAAAAAACAGAAGTCATACAGTTCTCTCTAATTAACTGTATGGAGTGTGGACCTGTTTGAGTGCATGATTGTAAACAATTGAGTCTGAAGCAAATCTATGCTGGATAACGAACCATCGATGTCTGCCTACCTGCCAAGCATTTTTTCAATAATGTTTAGGTCTGCTTCCAGTATGCCTTATCCTATTGAGCACTATTATTATATATCAATATTATTATATGTCCATGGACCGACCGCCTGTAAAAATGGTTAAATATTAGTAGGTGTTGATGTAGGTTCTTTAATTTTAATGTATTTGGAAAATACTGCTTTCTGTGTGTTGCAATTATTATTAACCAGTAACCCTTGATACCCTATCAATCAACTAATGTAATTGAGAAATAATTGATCATCAGATAGATATATACTTTTTATTGAACACCATAACATAATTAAATAATAATTAAACGAGTAAAGCTTAACACTGTCCTTTCTATATTGATAATAGGTTCGCGTTTGACCACCATCTCACCTGATGGTAAGTGATGATGTGGTCGAAGATGGAGCACGCTTACCTAAAAGTAACCTATTCACTCTTGACTTAAATACCCCTAGGTTATAGCTATCGGGAAACAAAGAATCCGGCAGGGAATTCCAACCCTTAGCCGTACGCACAATAAAGGTATTCCCAAAACGTTTAGTGCGTATAGGTGGGATGTCCACCATGTAACGATGACGCATCGCCGTTTGTCTTGCAGTCCGTTGATGGAACGGGCTTGACGGAATTAGATTGTGTAATTCCATCGCACACTCCCCGAAATTTAACCGATAGAAAATCAATAGACCAGTTGGTACTTGGCAGATCCATCCCAAATATGAGAGCAGTACCTACTCCATACACGACTGAACCTGGGCTTGATAGAGAGACGCTCTCGGATAAGTTGGTAGTCTTAGACGTTAGCTTATGATTTATAAATAAGTTTTTCATGAATAATTAAGTTCTTATGTTCATTTTAACGCCAACGTGAGGTACTCCCATTAGACAGACCTCCCTGTGAAACTTTTTCTTCCTCAGTTTCCTCTGAGGTCTATCATCACATGATATAGTAGATCCGTGGCTTGCAGCGCCGTCGTCGTCCCCTGTGGCGCTTGTGGCGGAGGCGCTCCCCCGCGCGGGCGAGCTGCACGTGACGTGGGCGGCGCCGCCACAAGACACGCACAACGGCGTGCTCGTGGGCTACCACGTGCGCGCTGTGCCTGCCCGCCACACACCAGGTACTGCGCAAGGGACCTCAGCATACGCGACCTGCACTCACTAGCCATATCTATCTGTCTATTATACGACTTTTGACAAGTAAATTTCGAGGTATCAAGTTGAAATTAAAATATGTAGTTTATATATGATAACGAAATTACATTTGCAGTTGTAAAACAGACGCTAATATACAGGGTGAAATTTTAATGGTTGTTTTCCCCTAGCAGGACGGTTACCCATCAGTAGTAGTATCGAAACACAGTTAAACTTAAGAAAAACGAATGTTTTCTTTTTTCAAATTATTAAAAAAAAATCATAAACTCGAAAGCGCGAGAATCATTAGTAGTTCAGTAGACGTAACGTAGGTACCTACATGAAACACGCACCGCCGCGTGCTGCCAATAAAGGAAAAAGTGATTAATAAATGTTCAGAGCACAATAAGCTCTCACGCATGGTGATAATGCATTAACTACACTGCGCCATTTTTTGTTTCTAATATTTTATTTGTTTATAAAACAATTTTATTACCAAGACAAAGCCATTCTGTTGAAAAACAACCATTAAATTTCACGTTGTATAGCAAACATGAAAAATAAATTTTTGCAATTGCAAAATTATGATGGCCTTCAAATATAAGACAGACTTCAGCCATCAACTCCGACTATTAATTCCACACAACTTGAGCATATCCAAAATCTTCTCTCCCAGGTTTCTCACTAGACATACGTGAAACTCATTTGACTATGTCACCAGGCTCAGATAAAGTCGTCACACGGACGGTCAAAGTGTTGCAACAGCCGGGCAAACAAGAAACTGTATTGAGCGGTCTTTTGAAGAACACCAGGTGATAACATTAAAGCTCCTTTATTAACATTAGTCTACAACTTATTGCTTATTGCATCAACGTATTCGCTTTCTTCTTAACAAGAGTCACGGTAAAAATATACCTCATAGCTTGTTTGACGTAGTTGCTTAATGGAAGAGATATCCAGTGCACCCTGGCTGATAGAATTCATATTGATACAAATGAGTGAATATTATGACTTTATCCAACAAGAAAATGGACATCGAAGCCAAATGTGAAGCCGTTATGGAGTCGAGGAGCACTCATGTATAACAACAGAAGTTTTGCAACACACTGGGAAAAATTAAATTTTACGTCTACATTATATTTTGAAATAAATTAGAGTGAGAAATTCACCGTTATCAATTCGCGTGGATATAATCACATTTCATACATCACTGAATGCGAAAAAGCGGTGAGCGTACGTTTTCAAAGAAATGTATGAATAATTCAATTCTTCTTCAAAGTTATTTTGATAACTAGCTCAACAAATATGTTTCTTGTATCTAACATACGATACATGTCGTAGGTATGCTGTCTCAGTAGCCGCCTTCACAAGCGCTGGCTTGGGTCCATTCTCGCCGCCAGTGTTCCAAGTTACAGGAGAAGGACGTAAGTCTTGCCCATTCTTATTAAATCAGTTGGTCCATTTCTTGTTTTCTGACACCATCAAAAGGCTCCTGGTCTATTTTTTTTTTTCATTGATAATCACAAGGCTTGCATTTGACCACCATCTCACGTGATGGTAAGTGATTATGTGGTCGAAGATGGAGCACGCTTGCCTAGAAATAAGCTATTCACTCTTGACTTAAAGACTCCCAGGATATAGAGATCAGGAAACACAGACTCCGGTAGGGAATTCCACTCCTTAGCAGTACGCACAATGAAAGTATTCGCAAAACGTATCGTGTGTATGGGTGTAAAAGATCGGGTAGTATGGGATTTTTACCACATAAGCTACACCGATTATTGCCACCAGCATACTATAGAAGTGGCCCCGTTAATTCAAAAAAGACCTCTTCAGAAACTTCTCAGTGTAACGCTTGTTAGGGCACCAATTTCAATTTTTATTTATCACTTCAAAGTACTAAACTTAGCTGCTGAAAGTAATTGTTTAAATTATTAAAAGGTCAACTTCTACCTTCAGCCCCAGAACTAGCGCCATCCTCAGTAGAGTGCTCGGCGGTGTCGTCAACGAGTCTCCGTATAGGCTGGCAGCCCATCGCTCTGCCTGCACAGGGCAGCTCGCTAGTGGGCTACTCCGTGATGTTTGCTACTGATGGTGAGTTACATATGTTAAACTTTTATATGGGACCAAGAAAGCCAATTAACACCATTAATATGTATAGAAATTCATTATGAAAAATAAAGGCCTCCGTGACTCCAGGCTCCCGGAAAATGCCAAAATCAAAAATGGCATAATAGTAATGGGGAATAGACCGAATGTGGCAAAATACCGGTCGACTTTATCGACCCAAAAAGCGAGTCAACCATAACAATTAAAATTATGAAATTGATGATCCTGTCAAGTAAACATTTGAGAAACACGTGACTAACTTGGTAAGCACTGGATTTATTCAGTATCAGAAGATAATTTCCAACCTTAACGTTAATATTAAAGTTAAGAAGGACTAAAACGAAGCTGAATTTAAAGGGTCTTCCTCATAAATAAATGTATTTAAATGTTTCAGAAGCGTCCTGGCAGAACCAGAGCTCGCTACACTCGGAGCTGTACTTGCAAGGACTTCTGAAGTACACGAACTACACAGTGAAGGTGGCTGGTTTCTCTAACTATGGAGCAGGACCTTTCTCCTATCCTATTGTTTGCACTACTTTACAAGATGGTAAGACAGTTGAAATCCTTTTTTCTCTTCTAAGAGAAATACAATAAAATATACATAATAAATAATTTTTTTACCATCTTCCCCAGTGCCCGGTCCACCAGCAGATATCAAAGTGCTCGTGCTATCGTCGACCTCTCTCCTCGTCAGTTGGAAGAAACCTCTCCATCCTAACGGAGAACTGCTGTCCTACACAGTGTATGTCAAGTCTACGTCCAGGTGAGTGTAAAGGTATCTCTATACAACGTGTAACGGAGGCAGTATATACATACCAAGGGCACGGCTTCTTTGGCTGATATAAAACGATATTGGAAGGGTTTTTTAATCCTATCTCTACATGTTCGGAAGTAATGAGAATTTTTAATACATTGATACCAGAAACCGAACTTTTCAAATTGAAATAAGCACATTACTAGCACTAAGTCAGCTGATAGGTGTCAGTGAACTATTTGTAAATAAAAATAAACCTCTTACTCCTGGTATTTCTGAATAAAAGGTTCCGCATGTTTTATTTTTTGTTTACAAAATATTATTAGTGACATTTCCTAAACTTTGATTATTTTTGGAAACTAGCTACAATACAATTAATTAGTCTAGATATAAAATTTATCTAAATAAACCTGCTTGCATTATCACGTGTATCATTTACACACTTGTTGGTTTTTTACGTAGTTGTCCTTTTGTAGAAGAATACTTTGTAGATAATTATTATTTACAAAGTAATCTTCCAGCCCCCCTATTTATTCAATTCACAGATCGAATCCCGTGCTCTTGAATCGATCTTCTAAAATTCATTAAAAATCGTAATCAAAATTTTAAATAACATTTAACACACCTTTATTTTATGACATATTTACAGTTGCCAGTCAGGTAGGTAGGTACGTCTAAACTTTTAATAAATAATAATTGATAACCTTTCCGGCGTAATTCAAAGACTTTCATACAGATGGTACAGCTACAGATGTAGTCGGTTAACATAACAATACTAACTAAACTAATACAGAATACGACCGACGCCAAGCGATTAATTTATAAAATACAGCTATGTCATTCATGAAATAAGAACATTCATTGATTAATTCAAAAAAATTCAACATTCATTGAAATAAGAACTTCTATCAAACCGTAAAATGTTTCAATCTTTGCTTAGTGCTAACATAAACAATGCCGACAAGTTAAAAAGTGTCGGCATATTATGTAATTAATCTTCTTTGAAATAGATAAACCTACCTATTCGCTGTTTATGATTGTCAGCACAATACTTTGGGCAAATATGAACTTATTTTTATGCCCTTATCATAATAATTTTTACACATACGATCCAGGAGATTCGACTCATCTTACTATTGAATCGAGTTGCTTTTTGTTTCGAAAAATCGTCAGAATAGAAATAGGATTTAGTAACAATTAATGTTCAACTGAACCTAAAACATCATTTCAATACACCTCTTCGGAACTTATTCTTCTCCTAGTACAAATAAAATTACAGTGGGTTCCGTTCGTAATTTTTAAAATAAAGTTATTTTTTTTAATAATTATGACGAAAATTATTACCAACAAGTTAATAGTTTTTTTTTATTACAAAATAATAGCAAGCACGCATGATTTTTGTCTGTAGGACTAACCGAAAGAATTATCGGAAGTTCACGTTTTGTCGGTGAATAGTACATGGGTTTTATTGGTTTGAGCATTAGTTTAGTCTTTATTTAATTCAAAATTAAGTCAAAAAAAATGTCGCAAAACTGCATCTAACTGTGAAAAGAAATTAATAAAAAGTACTAGGACCACATGAGTAACAGGAATCGTTAATGCCGAATAGAAAATCCTTTGCTCACAGAACCCTGATTACGTTATTACACACACAATGTACATCATAATGTGTGTAAACCTAATGGGTTAGGATCTTCGGGTACGTGAAACAATTGCTGTCCATGTAGTTTCAATTATTCCTGGTAAATTCAACTTCTAATTCAGACATCTAACGAGATACCGCAGCCCTAAAGAAACAAGGTGGTTTTTAGTCAGTAAGAGTCTAACACTTCCTTCCGCCCCACCCAGGGCGGGAGCAGAGTCAGCAGAGTCATTGATAATTTTCCCACCCAAAAAAATAATGAATGATTTTTTCAATTTTGAATTTGAATTGCGTAATCAGTTTGCTCTGGTGTGTTAGATTTATTATTACTTAACAGTTTAACGGAGTTTCGTTGAAATTAGTTTAAATTAAACTTTATTGTACACCAAAATTTAAACACATCTATTTTACAATAATTAGTACTAATTTAGTTTTTGGCAAATATGTATACGTTATATAATACATATATTGAAGGAAAAGAGGTCGTCAATTTTACGGTTTTTTATGTTCATAAATAAAATAAAGAAATAATTTATTGAACATAAAAATATTACATCTTTCAAGTGAAGCCCCTGAGTCCTATGCTAAGCAAGCCTGTGTTTTACAGGAATTAGTGTCCTACGCTACACATTAATACACATTTCAATTTTTATTTAATAAATTACAAACAAAAAGTAATATTAGAAGGTATTGAGAACAAAAGAAATAGAAGCGAAATGTGTATGTGTAAGTTTGAGTGTATGTGCGTAATTTTTTATTTATTTATTTATTTTGGAACATAAAAGCATATACAAATTACTAGGGTTGCATATACAAATTGCTACGTTAACAGCCACATTAGTTGAGAACTGTGTCGTAGCTATTAGCGCCCACCTCCAGGCGGTTGGAAACCTTAGCGTAAATTAAATTAAATTATTAAATTATTGTTATTATGTAAAATAATCTTGAATTCTTGAACAATATTTTTTAATCGTAGTGGACAGTAACTGGGACAGCTACCCTAAAACGAAATAATTTTTAGGTACCAGGATAGCAGGGAATAGGAGCTTTATTTAATTAGCATTATTGGTTTACTAGTCAGTCGACATTTCGCGTTTAGCTATTGCACTCGTGTTTATCCCTGTGATACGCGTATCAGTTCAGTACGGCTACACCTAATTGATTTTTTTGTTGTGTTTGCAAAATGTCGGGTCAGTGGGTCGTCTTAGGGGTGTGTGTCGGAGCAGAAAATGGTAATTTAGTGTAGTGTATGCAGTGTAGCGTGATACGATGGACCTAATGAAAGTGCGGATTGAGGCCGCTTTCAGGATAATAACGCAACGCTACATAATGTTCAGGTAACCCATTAACAAGCGAGCAGCCCTGTGCATACAATACCAAGGTCACCACATCGAACCCCATCTTTAAAAATGTAAGTCAGTTTACTAAATTAAGCAAAGCTTTAAGATTTTACTGTTTACTCAGTAATAATAAGGGATGAAACTAGTTAACCTACTTAAACTTTGTTTTGATTTTTTACTTAAGTTTTGTTATCTCAGTGTTTGCGTGCAATTTCTGGCTTGATATTTAACGAGTAAACTGTAAATCTATAAATACGCATTAATTTTTACATCACGGTAAACAAAGTAGGTAGGAATGATTTATAGCGCGCGCGCGTCTTCGCTTTGGCGGCGCTGCGGCGGCGTCTTTTATTTCATCAGTTCGCGCCGACAAAAGAACACCGCCTCTACAGTAGGCTACTATTACTACTCAGTACTAGGCGAACAGAATTACGGAAGAGATTTATCGTGATATTTGCAAGTGACGTGGAAAGTTATTGACCTACGTAGTGCAGTGACACGTTTGTTATGATTTCAATTTAAGAAACATACGAAACCGAAAATTTGGTATCAATTTTTAGAGTATTTTATTTTGAGTTGAAACACTTCCAATTTCGTTTGATATAATCCAAAGAAGCCGTGCCCTTGGTAATGTATATATTCCCTCTGTTACACGTTGTATAAATAAATAAAAATCAATTCACATAATTATGTATGTACGCATCACTTTTGAAGTGATGCGTACATAGGTTTGAATTGAACCTGCTGCTCAACATTTGGCATTCAAGTATTTCCACTTGTAGTCTTGTGCTTACTTAAGTGGTAAAAGCTTCTTTAGTTGCCTTAAATGTTCACTATACATGAATATATATAGTCCGTTTTTCGTAGCACCGATCCGCCGATGACAATCCGCGTATCGGCGGAAGACAGCACGCATCAGGTGTCTGGGCTAGTGTTGCGCACGTACTCCGCCTGGCTCACCGCACGCACCGCCGCCGGGGAGGGACCCGCCACGCGCACCATACACACCACGCTCACGGACAGAGGTGCACAGATTGATTCCACTAACGCCATCAAATACTACAACTTGAAAACAAAATAGTCGCTGTGACATCTCACTATCGCCATCTAAAACTACAAATGGGAAACAAAAGAGCTGCTGTGACACCTCACTAACACCATCTAGTATTTTATTAATTTAGAAACAAAATTTCTTTCCAATATCTCACTAACGCCATCTAGTATTACAACAAAGAAAACAGATATCGCTATGATGCGCCACTGTCGCCATCTAATATATCAATTTCGAAATAAAATTTCGCTCCGATACCTCACTAACGCCATCTAGTATTACAATTTGTAAACAAAAGAACTGCTGTGACACCTGACTAACGCCATCTATTTTTCAATTTGGAAACAAAAGTGTCGGTCCGATATTACAACTTGAAAATAAAATATCGCTGTGACGCCTCACTGAACCTATCTAGTTTGAAAGATACTTATTTTTTGGAAACTTTTACCATTATAAATTTATTTATAACTGACTGATTATTGATACGGTATTCCTTAAATATCCATGCTAATATTATAAATGCGAAAGTCGGTCTGTATGTTACGGCTAAACCATAAGCACAGATTTGGATGAAAGGAATGGAAATAGTAGAATGAAGACTCAGGGTCAAACATACGTCCTTTTTTTAATTAATAACTTTGCTTTTGTCCCCTATGATGTTTGTATGAGAAATCTAAATCGCTTAACTGACTTACATGAATTTTGGTGGAAATATAGTTGATAACCCAGATTTATAATATCTTTATTACGTCAACATTGTTATGTCAACCCGTAAAAAAATAAACCGCTGAACCGATTTGAATGAAAATTGACACAGAGAGTCGTGTAACTAACTGATGCAGTTATGTTAATATAAAGCTATGTGTTTACAGCGGAGAGAGTACTAAAGAAAGAGAAGATTTAGTATGTCAAAGTACTTAAAAATTATAGTGAAAATTATGTATTCCTAATAAATCTGATTGAATAATATGATTTTCTGTTATGCTTATTTCTTTTTTTTTACTTTGTTTATTTTTATGTAGCACAATAAACCAAATGAACCAGGTATCAGTTCTCTCATCGCATCAGAAATAATCCTATTAATTTTTGTTTTATTCTTACCTAGTTACGTTTATCTCTCAATGCTAGTCTTACGGAACGTGTCTCACTAATGTCGTCTGTATGTGATCCAGTTGTAGCCGGAGTAGCGTCTCTAGGAGGCACAGTATCAGTGGGAGTGGGCAGTTCCCTCCTCCTAGCGTGTCAGTGTGTGGGAGTGCCACCTCCTCGCACCGTGTGGTACCACAAACAGAACATCATCACCCACCATCCCAGATTCACCAGGAACCAAGATAATAGTCTACTTATTAATAGTGAGTATGATATTTTATATGCTACTAAAAGTCATACAACATTCTGATTTGTCTGGCAGGAATGGCTGGTTGAAGTAGAAAGAATAGAAGCCGAATTTGGCCTTAGTCAGATGTATGTGGTCTTAGTGAAATTAGAAATAGAATTGCCTGAAACTTGACATGTATAAATATAACAATAAAATTATGTGTCTGTCTATGATTTAAAATAACGGAGTTTTCTCAAACGCTTATATGTCATGATATTTAATTAAACACAAACTTTTTCTATGTGTGTGTCTGTTAGTCTATCTTTTTGTTTGTCCGGGATAATTTGTGGATCCGATTTAATGGTAATTACACTGGTAACGGAAGATAGAGGAGGTTATTTTTATTCTGGAATTCCCACGGGGTCCGGATTTACGCGGGAAAAACTGCAATAATAATATGGACTGCCAGTGTCGCAGGTACAGCTGGTGTATAATAATATCTACAGTGCCAATTTCATAAACAGCTAATAATAATATAATTTTTGTTTCTCCTCACATATGGTTACAACAGAATACATAAATGTTGTGGTTACAGGTGTGGTGCTTAATTAAGACTTAATTAAGTGAGACCTGTATTCTTCCAACTGGGTCTAGAAAAACAGTTCTTGTAAGTCTTAGGTTATGGATGTCAGCAGAGTTTCTAAACTGTTTAAAATGTAAATTAATTTACTAATCGCAGATGATAATGATGCAATGTGTTGGTGCCAATTTAAACGCCTGGTTTTATTCCAGTCTGATCTATGAATGTGCTGCGTCATCCGCGTATGTAAAAAAAATGATAAGTTGTAAATTTCAGAGTTGGTTAATAGAAATTAAGAAAAGGGTCGGACCAAGGATACTTCCCTGTGGAACTACATATTTACCCGAAGGGTGTTCATTTATCATCTTATTATGTATAATCACCCTTTGCGTTCTCTCCGGGAGATAGCTTTTGAGATAGATTCGTGAGATAGATTCAAAGGACACACGACTGATATTTTCCTTGTTATATTTTAAAGTTTATACCGAATTTTAACGACAGAGACTGTATTAAATGCCTTAGACAGGTCTAAGAAAATGCAAGGCATTTCTCTCCCTGATCTAAGTTTCGTGATGTAAGCAAGCCAGTCACGGCATCTTCTGTGGATTTTCCTGACACAAAACCAAATTGGTATGACGCTATAATGGTATAGGCATCTTAAATTTAAGATTTTCCAATATTTTTGAGATCGCAGAAAGCACAACACTTGTAAATTGGGTGATTAAGCGCTTTCTTAAAGTTACAGGGAAAGTTCCGGTGGAAATTGATAGGTTGTATTTGTAATATAACATAGAAATGTTTTTTTCATCAGCATTTAAGTTCATCAGGTGTGATCGAGGTCAAGAGTGGGCTCATTCGTAATAAATATAAAATAGCTCTTTAGTTTTTAAAAATGTTAGTTAAGTTAAAATTATACAAAGAACAAAGGCGAAAAAATTGTTAATAGAATATTTGAGCGTCTATAAATGTCATGTTTGCAAATGTTAATAAAATAATTTCTTAGTTTTTTTCAAGATATGCTTATGAACTGACCCACTCTAATAAAAAAAAAAATATTTTTTTTGGAAATACAATTGACTAATATGATGACAAGGGATTAGATATTTTTTTTCCTTCACAATTTGACTTCATGTCTTTTAGCCAATATTGTCTCAGTTGAAAGTTCTCTGCTGGTTTCTCTGCCATATATTAGTAAATCCACTCCAATTTATTTAATGTGCTTTGCCCTTATTGCATAAGTATACTTTACAAGCGTATTGATAAACCATAATAAATATAATTTCAGATTTTTGTTACGAATTCTGTTGAATAAATAAATACTAAAATAAAGTCATACTGCAAGCAAAGTATGGCAACAATACGACATGACATTGACATCTGCATAAGGTGTATTGACAACTGCTGCTATCTCGTGTAATGTCGGTTGTGTTTCCGTACTTTTGAATTTATTAAATGCTTCTGTGTATAAACTCAGTTTTTCCTTGCGACTAGTGCTTGCCTAAGGATTCCGATCAGCTGCTATTTACGCCGTCGACGTTTTGTTTTGACTTTTTTGGACTACGATTCTACCTGATACTTTGGACTTTGTTGTTTGTGCATCCATTTCTATATCACAATGGGAAGTCGTGTAATGCCTACTCGCATAATGTGTGTTAAATGCCGCATAAGTGGAAGTGGTCAATGGATAATTTAAAAGAGATTTTAAATTACTGAGGCAAGAATATTTCACAACACATGATGCAAAACTTCCAGATAGCAGCAGCTTTACTAAATAAGTTTGGTGCTCGCCTGCAAGGCAGTGAATATGCCAAAGAAATATTAAACATAATTAGGCAAAATATGACTTTAGAAAATAATCTGGCTAGTATGGTTGAGGCTGTCAATATGAATAGAAGAACTTCTAATTTCAAAAACATATCAGCAAACAGAAACAGTGTTTACTTTCCGGTCTTAGAATATAGAGACCTCATTCTATGCGCCCTGGGAACGTACCAAATACGACAAGCACGTTCATATTATGGTGAACATGTACGTTTCCACAGCGGATACAGGATTGAGGTATGCAGTGAGTGAGTAGATTCATCTGAATACAATCTTAGAGGCAGTAGTGATACAACCCTTGTTAGAGGCAAAATCACGCCATATCTCTAGAAGGCAATACGTATAATTATATTAATAGACAAAAATGTGCCCGGCCATGCAGGAATAATAGAGTACTGTTGCAGTTGTTTAGTGGGAAGATGAACTGTCGGATGTTGCGCGCATACCATGACGGTAATTTGGTATCTCGGATGGGCCAGACATCAGACAACTATTACTACACCAGAAGGTTTTTTGAACGATATTATCATAAGAGAAGATGAAGAATAAATACATATGTACATATATAAAACGAATTGTTTCATTTTTATAAGTACCTATTACCTACTTTTATAGTATTTATTTATTTTATTCGACTAAGATCCATATTTGAGGATGGCAAACAGATGTTCCGACTGATGAAAAGTCATCGCCGCGGCCTATATGGATCTGTATTACAAAAGGCATTGTACATGCGATGCCATCCTAGAGACAGAACCGCAATTAACTTGCAATACTTAATGCCTGTAATTATAGCTTTTATAACGCATAGTTACTTGTTTAAAACAGATTTTCGGTATCATCAACTTCTAATACCTTGGAAGTGGCGGGGGACCCATTTTTTCCTGGGTGGGTAAATCATCGAATGACTTCTCCCGCTCTGGGTAAAACGGAATCCCTTCCACTTTACCCAGAGCGGTATCAGTCTACTACTGACTAAAAACCCACCATGTTCCTTCAGCTGCCCTTAAGTTCCAGGGCCGTGGTATCTCGTTAGAACATTACTGGGGTTGTGCCCCGGCAGGCAATGGCCTCATGGGGCCCTGTTACTGGTGCTGACAGCTCTTTGAAGCGCACGTGGAACACGATGCGCCGTTGACCCGGGCCTGGTCCTTACCGGACGGTGAGCTAACCCTGCTCGCCATCCGCAAGCCCGCGCCTACGGTGGCCGGAGATCGGCTCGCGATCCCCAACGCACGGGGCGTCTTCCGCGGCGGCTGGGGCGTGAGGAAGAGAGTTGCCTCTCCTTCGTGCGTTCGGCCTTCTCTTTCGCTAGCATTACTGCTTCGCAGAAGGAGGCGACTGCATTCTATTCCCACTCGCTCCGCTCCAGGGCTGGGCGCGAGAGGTCACCGCCGCCGATAGCCTCAACGAGGAAACGGCGAAGCTCTGCCCAAGCGGGCACACCTCTACCGTATGCTCCACCGTGTTCTCCGGGTGGTCCACGCAATGTCGACATCCGGGCGTGTCCTCCCGCTGAATCCGAAATAGGTACCTCTCAAAACACCCGTGTTCAGTAAGCACCTGCGTCAGGTGGAAGGTGAGGACGCCATGGCGTCTCTCCAGCCACTTCTCAAAGACGGGGCTTATCGCCGCGATTGCAGCGTGCCCAGCCTTGCGACAGCCACTTTTTCCATGCTGCCGTGAGATCGCGGGCGGGAGACCCCTGGCCAACTGACAATAATAAATTATAATAATAATAAATAATAAATTGTTTATTTAAGAAATAGTGCAAAATACAGTTATAATATAAGTCTTAAGAATTAATTAAATTAAGGAAAATTAACATATTTGCCTGTACTAGGTTAAAAACCTGTGCTTCAGGCGATGAAGTACAAACTATCTTAAGTGGTACATAATCCATGAAATAACTAAAACTAAATCTAGATAATAATAGTTAAATATGTGTTCCTAGTGTTTTAGATTCTATTTGCATATTGCAAGTAACTTTTCCGTCTGGTCATATGTCATATTTTGTAAATAATTACATGTTGCTTTTTTACAACTAAAATAATTTAAGTTATATATATTTAAGATTCTATTTAATCTATTGTACAATAGCGGACCTAAAAACGAAAAAAAAACGATTTGTAAAGATAAATTTTGAGGTCGGATGTGAGACGCAGACTATATCTTTCCGCCTCTTGTTAGTAATGTGCGAATTATAGGTAAGCATTGTATGTTGTTTTAGAACTATGTGCATGATGAAAAGTTGACGGACTGTTAGTACATTACAGGATTTATATAACTGGGATGTAGGAAAGAGAAAGGGGCGGGAGGTTGCTACTTTTAAGATCGTCCTTTGTGCTCGTTCAAGAGGCAGTATATTTGTTTTTAGAGCGCCACCCCATGAAGTAATGCAATATTGAATTATAGATTGACATAGGGCCAGATATACTTGCGTGATTAGTTTGGAGTCCGCGATTGATCGAAGTTTCTTAAATACAAATATTAATTTACGGACTCGACTAACTAAGTTTTTAATCTGGTGTCGGAAGGAAAGTGTATCATCAATTGTAATCCCGAGGTATTTTATGTTGTTAGTAGGGAATATAGTAGGACAGTTACACATGTTCAGAGATGGTGTCATGCATTCGTGGGCGTATAGCTGAGGGTTAGAAGTAGCGTATTGAGGCCTGCGCATGACAAAATGAATGTATTTAGTTTTGTCAGCATTTAATGTGAGTAAATTATGTCTCAACCAGTTGTTTACTATATTAAATCCTGACTGCGCTTTCTCATATAGTTCGTCAGTAGTTGTGGCGGTAAATACAAGTGCGGCATCGTCGGCGTATGATATTATTTTGCCTTGATCTAAATTAATGTTGCACAGGTCATTAATATATATTAAGAACAATGTGGGGGACAAAATACTTCCTTGAGGCAAACCAAATCCAGTGTTCTTTTGATAATTGCTCGTAATATTATCTATCTTAACACATTGATGCCGATCATCTAAGTAGTCCGCAAAAAGTTATAGCTGCGTTCCTCTTACACCAAGAGCTTCTAATTTGTGTAAGAGCGAAGTCGTACAAACAGTGTCAAATGCCTTGGCTAGATCAAGAAAGATCCCTAAGGTGTGGTTACCTCTTCCTAATTCCTGTGTCAAATAACTAGTCAGGCTATGCACCGCGTCAGCTGTTGATAATTTGGCTCTGAACCCGAATTGGAAGGGTGAAAGATAATGTGTCTTCTCAAGAAAGTTAACTAGTCGGCTATTTATAATCTTTTCAAGTATTTTAGATACCGACGGAAGTAATGATATTGGTCTGTAATTAGCAACTAGATCTTTGCTACCGGATTTATAGATAGGGATAACTACAGCCTTTTTAAGGAATTTAGGAAAGATACCTTCAGAGAGGCATATTTGAAATATATATGTTAAAGGAGGAACAAAAATATGCATGAATCTTTTCAGGATCTTATTGCTTATACTATCCCAACCAACAGCACAGTCGTCCTTTAACCCTGTGATAATTCGCGCTATTTCATGTTCATCTGTGTCCAGCATAACGAAAGATGAAGCTCTAGTGCTCGAACTATGCGAAGGTGGAGTTGTCTGATAGCCAGTTAGATTAGTTTTCATTTCAGCCAAGTTTTTACCCACGTTAATAAAATAGTTATTTACATAATTGGCAGACGAAAGCGGTGAGGAATTCGTTAATAGTGAACTCGAATGTGATTCGTGCTGTTTTGAGATATGAGTGACGTCTTTGATGTGTTTCCAGATTTGCTTAGTGTTTTTATCTGCGCTATGCAATTTGGTTTTATCGTAATCAATTTTAATTTTCTTCAATAAATTGTTACAGAAGTTTCTGTATCTCTTGTATGATATTTGAAGAATTAAGTTATTAGGGTATTTCTTAGACTTTTGATGTAGTCTGTCTCTGTGCCTTATGCATCGAATAAGCCCGGGAGTGATCCATGGTTTAATGTTATACAACTTCTTATTTATTGGTATTTCTATTGTATTATGTAATATGGCTTGCTGGACAGATTTTATAAAATACGATAATGACGCATGTGGGTCAGCAGTATTATAGACGTCACTGAAGTGAATCTTGCATAAATCATATTCGAGTCTGTTTATGTTTAGTTTAGACTTAGTCGGACGGCGATTTAGCTAAGGCAGCGTTAAATTTACGGTAAGTAGGACAGCATGATGGTCAGTGATCGTTGAGTTAGTGATAAGCGTTATATATTGATGATTTGATTTTATTAACATGTGATCAAGGCAAGAACCACTCTTGTGAGTCGGCAATCTATGAGCGGGGAGAAGCCCATGGTATGCACAGATATTAAGATAGTCTTGGGTGCCTGCATCATAAAATTCAGATCCTATATTTGCATTTATATCACCTGTTAGTATTTTGTTTTGAAAAGAGCATGTCGCCTGAAGTGTACTGTTAAGGGAATTATGAAATAAGTGTAAGTTTTTATGGGCTGGGGATCTATACATAGCAATAATTGCTGTATTAGAGGCAATTTTGATAACTAAGCAATTACAATCCTGTAGGGTTGGTTGTTCGATTGTGACTTTTAGCGATGACTTAGCATAGACAATGATTCCATCATTTTGATTATGGTTTATTGTACTGTAATATAAATTGTACCCCGGTAATTCCGGTATGTTACTTTGTCGATTTGATATCCAGCACTCAGTAAGCACTATTATATCGCATGCAAAGTCTAGCCTACTCAGGAAAACATTAAAGCTGTCTATGTTCTTGTAAATACTGCGAATATTTTGTGTTAGTACATTTAGTGAATTTTGATAGCCGGTAAGATACTTTCTACACTCCTCCACCTCACAAGATTTTGCTTCCGATAGAAATATATTATCTAATTCTGTAATCAAATTAACATCCATTATACTAAATATTATAATTTAAGCTCTTAATTACAAATAAGTATGTGGCGCTCTTAGGCGCCGTCATAGTCAACCGAGTTAATATACCTATATTCAGCTGCTTTTTTAGCTGGGCAATCGGCATTTCCAGTCTTGTGTTCATGAGGCTTCTTAAATCGCAGGCATGTTGCACATTTAGGAGAGTCTGTCTTTGTACAGTCCTGGATTGAGTGACCGTCTTCTCCGCAATGCCCACACGTAGAAGCCATTGCTTTACAGGTTTTAGCTGCATGCCCATACTGCTGACACTTAAAACATCTTGTGACTAATGTAAAGTCTCTTACTGGGCAGGATGTCCAGTTTATGAATACTCTGTCCTGTGTGATGAGGGCTCTACGTATGTTAGCAGGGACCTCGATGACGTAGTTGCAATTGGCCTCAGTTTTCTTTCCCGATTTGTGACTCAGTTTTATTGAGGTCATAAATACGTCTCGTATCAATGATGGTATTTTCTCTACTAAATTTTGCTCGTATATGCATTTATAGACCTCACTCTCATCCATAGATAGAACTCCTAAAACTATGATACGAGGCTTGCGCTTATTTGGCTCATCAACAGTAAGGCCTTTTGAAGCAAGTTGGACGGTTTGTTTCACTTTTTCAATATCAGATCTGGACTCAGTGCTGATGATCACACCTCCGTTTCTTGTCTTGCGAACTCCTCGAACTTTAAGTTTCATATCCTCAGGGCATATTATTTTTTGGACTATATTTTTAGTTTCGTCACTCGTCTTTGAACTATCACTGGGATAAATCACAACAGAACTAAAAGTGCTAGGACGAACAAAGCTGTTGGTTCCCTCTTTGACCATATCCGCAAAAGATGTGCTAGGCGTATTTGATCCTGTGTTGGCCTGTTGTACTGCTTTCTTAAGGTCATTTAGGCTATTTGCCAACTCCTGTTTTTCGGCTAACGCTTGAAGGGAGAAGCGCGTTTGTAGTGCTTTTTGTTTTAAAGACTGGTATAGGAAAGCCATGTGAGAGGTACTACTTGCAATTTTACGGCACAAATTATTTATTTTTATTTTTTGGTCCAAATTTAGCTTTCCGTCGGATGCAATCGTACAGACCTCATTTAAGCACTGCTCAATAGATGCCAACCAGTTCTGCATTTCTGGAGTTGTGACCACTTCCATCTTTTCGTCTTTATCATCCTTGGGCTTCTGAGGCGACATACGTGGAGGAGTGCGGCGTGTTATACCACTCCTGTTAAAGGGACTACCATCCATTTTAGCAAAAAATTTTCACTAATGTTTATACACATATATAACTTAATAATAAACTCATCACTGCAACTAGAATGTGTATAGTACGCTAAAACACTAAACTAGGTCACTATTATTTAATTGTTATTTTATGGAAATTTTATTGAGCACGTCTGTATGCGTCGAAGTACCGAACAATCCCCACTGGCTATGCCACAATGGCTCACTACTCTATGTTTGGTCTATGTTTTCCATACTAGCATTGACTATGGATATAATCAAGTCTGTGGTACCAGTCTGCTTCCAATAAATCGGTTTACGTAATAATGGCCAGACATAACCTCTAAAACTTCTTCAACAAATATCTTTTTTTCAAGAGTTCCTTTAATAGTGGATCTTAAGGCAAAAATGATGATGAATTGAAACTCTATACTCTTGTATATTTTTCATTAATAGACGCTACAAAATTATGCCAACAAAAATTTGTTAGAGGATTCGCCATTGTTCTTTCCAGACATCGATGAGTCCCTGAGCGGCAACTACACGTGCCTAGCCAAGAACGTGTACGGCTCGGATCAGGTAGAGTACTGTGTGGTGGTGCTACCGCTGCCTGAGGCGCCCACACTGACAGCTGCGCCGGGGAGACACGCCATGCTGCTGGAGTGGCAGCTGCCGCACCGAGCGGGGACCAACACAACCGCCACACACAACATTAGTGAGTTGGCTTTACATTTATCATAGAATTTTTTTTTAAGTATATGGCAAATTATTTAACAGTTGTCACAAAAAAAATGTGACAGTTGTGTTTGTGAGCGACTTGTGAGAAATGTTCTGTATTTTTATGGAATGAAACTCTTATTGAGACAAGTTTTTGACATAAATTTATCACTAAATATTATCTTAGTGAAAAATCAATGTCAAAATGGGTGTACTACACCAAATCTAATACCAAATAATCGAATATCAATTGATCGTCCACTATAAATCGAACGTCTAAATACTCGAACGAATATTGAATGGTTAATAAATCGAACACTCAATATATCGCACGCTCAATACATCGACTGTTCAAAATATCGAATATTTGTTTGATCGAACATTCAACGCATAGCATACAAAAAATATCGGGTGTGATACGTGATTTCGAAAATGAAGCACCAAAGAACACGTCCCTGTAAGTTCATGAATACGAAACACTTAACAACGAATGCACGCTACCACGAAATACCTAACGCCGTAGCCATGGGATCTCGAATAACTAAATCTCTAATCTCACCTATACGAAACAATAGAATATAAAAACCACTATAAAAACCACCAAACCAGAAAATATAAAACCACGAAAATAGCAAAAGCAATGTTTGATTGTTAAATTAATAAAGACATTTTACGAAGACTTTTCGAGGTTTAGTTATTCAAGATCGCATGCCAACGTTGTTCAGTTTTTCTTGTTAGTGTGCATTCGTTGTAAAGTGATTCGAGTAGGTGAAATTAGAGATTTAGTTATTCGAGATCTCATGGCTACGGCGTTAGGTATTTCGTGGTAGCGTGCATTCGTTGTTAAGTGTTTCGTATTCTTCATTAACTTACGGGGACGTGTTCTTCGGTGCTTCATTTTCGAAATCACGTATCACACCCAAATATATCATACAAAAAAAAAAACTAATAAATCACATTTACTTATTACATTTTATAGGTACATTTTAATATTTTACAAAAAACAATCCACTCTTTAGCTGTACGCACAATGAGACTGTTCCCCAAAACCTTACAATAGGTGTTTGAACAGGTTACAACTTAACATGGAAAGAAGCGAACAGTCCCTGGCGGGAACTGGCCAACTTATCGGGAGTGCAGAGACATGAGCTGACTGGTCTGAAGTGTGGCACCAAGTACTCTCTGAGGATCACCGCTACCAACAAGGTGGGCACGTCACAGCCGGCTTACTTGGACGTCAGCACTTTGGGTGGAGGTGAGTTGCTCTTACGAATCAGCTAGTAAAATTCCATAAAAAGTCTGTCATTGTACTTTATCATATTTATTTTATATATTTTATATTATATTTGCTTCAAAATGCTTATGAGAGACGACGAATAGGCATACTACATCTTTATTAACAGCCAAAATTCATTACATACAACAGTCCAAAAGGTACATACAATTTTTGGTAGCGCAAAGTATACAAAAAGTGAGTCTGCTGACTCCCAAGTTACTACCTAGTTACCTTGTGTTTTGGGAGTTAGTATTCCTCTGCAAAGCAATGGCTAGCCAAAATTAAAAAAAAAAAGAATAAACAATGCTAATAAAAATTATGAAAGTATTAGTGGATAAAAAATGACAGTATAGTTGTGTGTAAGTCGTAGAGAATTTTGTTCTGTGCGTGAGTGTCTGTTGTGTTAGTATTTGTTTTGTGTCCGACGGAGTGTGTCCTACATATGTGTCTCTTAAGTGTAACTGGAAATTTGTGTAACACAGGCATCACTAGAGTATCAGCTTCTCAGTCTTAATATAACCCAGACCTAGCACCCATACCTACAATTTCCTTTAGAGCGAGAATTTTGGGAGTGCTATTACATTACTGTATACAGTAGATCGACAATTTTAATATATAATAAAAAATTGGCCAAGTGCGAGTCAGACTCGCCCATGAAGGGTTCCGTAGTAACTATAATGATATAATATAATATAATATGTATATTTATTTGCCGAATAAAAAAAAACTTTAAAAATTTCTTAAAACTAGCTTATTTACATTTTTACAACTACGCTAAATAACTTTGTTTTTCATAGTGTTTGTATGAATTACAAAGTTATATTTGCGGTTTTAGAAAATATGTTGTATCTCAAAAACTGCTGACCCGATTTTGTTCAAACCAATTTTGGTTGAAAGTTTACATTAAGATCTACAGACACATATTTATTTTATATTTTTCACTCCATTATTATAGAAGTTAGAGGGGGACACACATTTTACCACTTTGGAAGCTAATATCTTTTAAATGATTGACTTTATGAAAAGTGGTTTTAGAAACCATTATATCATTTTTAAAGACCTGTCTATAGATACCACAAACGCATAGGTTTCAAAAAAAAATTATTTTCAGTTCTAGTTCCATGTATGGGGGGGGGGTCCCCATACATGGAACTAGAACTGAAAATATACTTTTTTTTAATATTTTAAAAAAATATTTATTTTAAATATTTTTTAATTTTTTTTCTAAAAATCGGAAAGCGGTTCATAGAATACATTTACCTACTAAGTTTCACATGTATAGTCTTAACAGTTTCGGAATAAAATGGCTGTGACATACGGACGGACAGACAGACAGACGGACAGACATATCGAAACTATAAGGGTTCCGTTTTTTGCCATTCGGCTACGGAACCCTAAAAATGAACTTAGATGTGGGAAGTATTTGGCAGGAATAGCAATTCTCCTCTACGAATCTGATACAGTGTTCGGCACAGCAGTAGGATGCCAACAGGGTCGTAAGATATACAAAAAGCTGCCTTCAGTGAGCTCTTCGCCCTCATTATACAACTCTTCCGTTAGGTACCTTAAGTGTTTCGGGCACGTCGCAATTGCGGCGGTAAGACCCCTCTTTGAGGAGTGGCTGGAGAGAGGCCATGGCGTCCTCACCTTCCGCCTGACGCAGGTGCTGACCGGACATGGCTGTTTCGGGAGGTACCTGTTTCGGATTCAGCGGGAGGACACGCCCGGGTGTCGTCATTGTGAGGACCGCCTGGAGGACACGGTGGAGCATACGGTGGAGGTGTGTCCTGCTTGGACGGAGCACCGCCGTGTCCTCGTAGAGGCGGTCGGCGGCGGCGACCTCTCGCGCCCTGCTCTGTTCAGACTGTGGTGCGGAGCGAGAGGGAATGGGATGCGGTCGCCCCTTCTGCGAAGCAGTCATGCTAGCGAAGGAGGAGGCCGAACGCGCGAGGGAGAGGCAACTCTCTTCCTCGCGCCCCAGCCGCCGCAGGAGACGCCCCGGGCGTCGGGGATCACGAGCCGATTTCCGGCCACCGTAGGCGCGGGCCTGCGGACGGCGAGCAGGGGTCGCTCACCATCCGGTAAGGACCAGGCCCGGGTCGGCGACGCGTCGTGTTCCACGCGCGCCTCAAGGAGCTTTCAACACCAGTGACGGGGCCTCATAGGGCCATTACCTGCCGGGGTTTGCGGGAAAGTTCTACCGAGTTACCGCGGCCCCGGAAATTTAGGGCAGCCGAAGGGACAAGGTGGGTTTTTAGTCAGTAGAAATCTGACACAGCCTTCCGCTTGACCCAGAGCGGAAGAAGTCATTCGATGATTTTCCCACCCCAAAAAAAAAAAAGGTACCTTAAATGTTTGAATAACATCACTGCTTAACCATATCATGATTTTCTCCGCAAAAAGGAGCCAATTTCAACCGGCTCCTTCTTTCCGTGGTGTAACCATGCCGATAACTGATTGCATCAAACTTCTTGGGGTTACGTTGACATCCACCCTTAATTTTGGTCGGTTTATCGAGGGTAAGGCTCAATTGGCTGCCAAAAAGTTGGGAATCCTAGCAAAGGTGAGATGGTACTTCACACCGAAACAGCTGCTCAACCTCTATCAAGCGCAGGTTTAGTCATGCTCTCATCTCTGGGACGGATCTGACAAATACCAGCTTGATTCACTTGAGTCTCTATCTCAAAAAAAAAAGGCTCATCGGCAACGAGAAACTGGTTGAGACAAGGCTCCAGAGCCTAGAACATCGACGACGTGTTGCAAGCCTTTCAGTTTTCTATCGGTTACATTTCGGGGAGTGTGCGATGGAATTGCACAGTCTTATTCCACCAAGTCCGTTCCATCATCGGACTACAACACAAACGGCGATGCGCCATCGTTACATGGTGGACATCCCACCCATACGCACGAAACGTTTTGGGAATACTTTCATTGTGCGTATAGCTAAGGAGTGGAATTCCCTGCCGGAGTCTTGTGTTTCCTGAATAGAATAGAATAGAATAGTCTTTATTTGCTTGGAATGTAGGTACATAAAAAAAGTTGTTAAATACTATAAAAGAATCCATGTACATTCTGCCTTAGTGTGGCATGCAAATGTATTATGTTGCAAATAAAAAAGTGCTATAAAAATTGATTATAACATATAAAATTGATTGCGACAAATAAAATTAATTACAACAATAAAATTGATTACAATAACTAAAATTGATTACTTACAACAAATAAAATAAAAAATATTAATGCAAACAGAAATTAATTCCAATATTACAAATTATTGTCATATAGGAAATCTTGCACAGAATAATAACATTTATTAACAAGTCATTGTGTGAAGTGTTTTTTAAATTTTTGCAACGGTAAGTTCTTAATATTGTCAGGTATATTGTAATGTGTATGGTCACACGCGTACTCTTGACAGATTGTACTCTGACATTGTGTCTGCCTTGCGTGGTGCATCTGTGGTGGGTCGAGGGAGCACCAGGGTGGGTGGTAGTGGTCCACGTGTAGCGGGATGGAACGAGCTTGTCAGAGAGGCTCACGGTAAGGCTCGGCTAAAGTTTTTGCAGTGGGTAGCGTGTGGTAGGCCTAGGGCTGGTATCATGTATGCAGAAATGTGTGAGAGCAGAAGGGTGTTCAAATCACGATTAAAGGCATGTCAAGATCGTGAAAATCAGATTAGGATGGACACCCTTGCGGAGAAGCATTCTAGTGGTGATTTCCGTGGGTTTTGGAAACACACGAGCAAAACGTATGGTAGGACGAGTCTTCCTGTGAGCGTCGATGGAGTAAGCGATCATAAAACCATCGCGAATATTTTTAAGGATCATTTTTCCGTACAGTCCCCTCTGGGTTCGGCTAGTGAGATGTTCAATGCTGGGCCGGCTAATGAGGTCGTGGGGGTTCGAATTTCAGCCAAAGAGGTGGCTTCAATCATAAAGAACATGACGAGAGGCAAATCACCTGGGCATGACGGTCTCAGCATTGAACACCTGCAACATGCTGGCCCTCATATTTATCGAGTCCTCGCGATGTTTTACTCTCTGTGCGTGAGCCACTCTTACTTGCCCGCGGATCTTATGAGGTCTGTGGTGGTGCCTGTTGTAAAAAACAAAACCGGTGACCTTGCTGATAAGGCGAACTATAGGCCAATCTCTCTGGCCACCATCATAGCCAAAGTATTTGACGGTTTGCTTAATACGCGGTTGCGTGAATGTGTGGACTTGCACGATAACCAATTTGGTTTCAGACCGCAGCTATCCACAGAGAGCGCCATACTGTGTCTTAAGCACACCGTCAGATACTATACGGAACGTAAGACCCCCATATATGCGTGTTTCCTCGACTTATCGAAGGCATTCGACCTGGTTGCTTATGATATCCTGTGGGATAAGCTTGTGAATATCAACCTTCCTCGTGAACTTGTGACGATCTTCAGGTACTGGTATACGCATCAGGTTAACAATGTCAGGTGGGCGGAGGCGGTGTCGGAACCGTATCGTCTGGAGTGTGGTGTGAGGCAGGGCGGCTTGACCTCACCCACCCTTTTCAACCTATACGTGGACGCACTCATCGTTGCGCTCTGCAGTGAACATGTCGGTTGTCATGTTGACGGCGTATGCGTCAACAATTTGAGCTATGCTGATGACATGGTGCTGCTGAGTGCGTCGGTCTGTGGTCTGAGGAGATTGCTGAGTATCTGTGAAGAGTATGCGGGTGAGCATGGTCTTAAATATAATGTATCGAAAAGTAAATGCATGGTCTTTGCGGCAGGTGGTGCTAAGTGCCCTGAAACAGTGCCTCCAATCTATCTGTATGGCTTACCTCTGAATAGAGTAGAACAATTTAAGTACCTAGGGCATTTGCTTGTGTCTGATCTCAGGGACCATGCTGACATCGAACGGGAGCGGAGGGCTTTGTCGAGAAGAGCAAACATGCTCGCCCGCAGGTTTGCACGTTGTTCTACCTCAGTTAAGATCACCCTTTTTAAGGCGTACTGCACCTCTTTATACACGTGCAGCCTGTGGGCTCGCTACACACAAGCTAGCTACAATGCCCTCCGCGTCCAGTATAACAATGCGTTCAGAGCAGTGTTGGGGCTGCCTCGTTTCTGCAGCGCCTCGGGCATGTTTGCGGAAGCGCGCACCGACTGTTTCCACGCCACCATGCGCAAGCGGTGCGCGTCCTTGGTGCGCAGGGTGCGAGCCAGCTCCAACGCTGTCCTGGTAATGATTGCGGGTAGAGTTGACTGTCTCTACATAAGGCACTGTTGTGGCCGGCACGTTGCTGTTGTTTGACGTATGTATGACATATAGATTACAATTAATTTGACATTCTGACATTCTGATACTATTAATTTTTATTTTTTATGTTGACATTTAATTTGATAATTTGACATTGTATAACAGGATAAGTTGTTCTCACTCAATCACCTTTGTATTTTTCTTTTAACTCTGTTTACTCGTATAGTTATATTATTTGACATTTGGAATTTATGACTGTAAGCAATAGTAACGTGATTATTTTAATTTAATTTTATATGGGTCATGGACCTGCAATAAATGAATTTAATTCATTTAATTATAGATTTTAGGAGCCATACAAATCACATTTCTTTTCATTAAGGTAGTTTTAAATACGCCTGTGTGCAGTAAATTCTGGTATTGAGATCTCATAGCTGTACTTCTTTTTCTTGTTTCTATTAAAGTTGCAAATAGACATCGGTTTGTTATAACAAATATTGCTACCTCAAGGATATAAAGGCACGGGAAAGTTAGTAATTGATGATATTTAAATATAGGTACACAACTGTCAGTTGATTTGAGGCCAAAGATAGCTCTCAGGTAGCGCTTTTGAGCTTTGAAAATGCTTTCTCGTTCGCTACAGTGACCCCAAAAAATAACACCAAATCTCAAGATAGAAATTACTAGACCATGATAAGCAACTAGTATTGTCGGCAAATTAATATTTTTTGATAGATTACGCAACATATATGCAGCTGTGCCTAAACGTTTACATATAACTTCTGCTTGCTGCTTCTACGTTAACTGGCTGTCAATACAGATTCCTAAAAATTTCGTACAATTTACTTTTTCTATAGTTTGACCATTGTAATTTATATCCATATCTCCCGTATATAGTCGTTGGTAAAAATTCGTGATTTTAGTTTTTTGAAGGTTTATGATTAAATTATTATTGTCAAGCCACTTTATTAAACTTTTGATTGTATTGTTAATGTCATTTACATATGATTCTTTGTTTGTACATGAAACAATTAATGTACTATCATCAGCAAATAATATTATAGGGTGAAGTATATGGCGGGGCAGGTCATTTATATATAATAGAAATAATAATGGTCCAAGGACGCTGCCCTGCGGGACACCATATTTTATTTCTCTAAGAGAGGAGACTGATTTCAATTCTCTTCTAGATTTTAAACATAGAGTTGATATCTCAGTGCATTGTCTACGACCTTTTAGGTACGTTTTTATTAAATTAAGGACATTGCCACGAATACCGTATGCATCAAGTTTCTTTAGAAGGGTGTCATGATCTACACAGTCAAAAGCTTTCGACATGTCATATTTTGCGCACACCGGTGTTTTAGAGTCTACTTTTGGCATTATTTTAAGAAGAAAGTCAAAAATTGCCATATTTATGTTTTTATTCCGTATTATTACTTTAGTATTTATATCCTGATAGTTATAACCTGGGAGTCTTTAAGTCAAGAGTGAATAGGTTACTTCTAGGCAAGCGTGCTTCATCTTCGACCACATCATCGCTTAACATCAGGTGAGATGATGGTCAAACGCAAGCCTAACAATTATATAAAAAATGTCAATTTTTATTTATTTATTTAAACTTTATGTACAATAGTGGTATATGGGCGGACTTAATGCAACAAGGCATTCTCTACCAGTCAACCTTTGGGTTAAAAAGACCACAAGTGGGAAGAAAGAAACGTGATCATATTTACGAAGGCCAAAAATGAAACGGATACAGTTGTTAAGAAGTCTGAATCTTGAAAAGGGCAAAAAGACTATAGCCATCTTTCTAGACCTGGCCTAGGCCTGGCCTGGCCTGACCTGGCTCAGACACGCGAGGCTCTGTTTACTGATTAAATTATATTTTCAGTGCCAATCCCGACAGCGTCCAGCTCCTGGACGTGGAGCAACGCGTCGCACATGCACGTGCAGCTCGCTGGCTGGCAGGACGGTGGCTGCGCGCTCACAGAGCTGCGTGTGCACTACAGGCAGCTCGGCGCCACAGCCTGGCGAGTGCCGTGCCACCACAACGTAACACCATATTTTATTTCACCCTTCATTTTGAGTCAGGCAATTTTTTGTATACGATGTTCACCACTTTACCAGGCTCTGTGGTAATTTCCAGCGTGTCCAGGTATCATTGTTGATGAATCTACTAGCACAGTCTAAAGGCCATACAGTCGTCCGACGAAGACGTCTAGACAGAGCAATCGTGCGGGGTGTGAGGGGTGAGACGCGGGAATGCCGAGCCCAAGCTGCGAACTAAAATATGTTTGTAGCTTGGGACACATCATTCAGGGCTAGCACGTGTTTGTTTTTTAATTCTTTATTTAAAATGGTGCATACGACGTGTGCTGTGAGAGATTGCAAGTCTTCATCTCGTATAAATAAAGATCTCTGGTTTCATCAGCTTCCAAGCACAGAAGAAAGGTAAATAATTCATAATATTTTGTGTATCGTTTTTTTTATTTGTAATATCGTGCCGCGTTGATAACGCTAACAAAATAACCGAATGGCGGACGGTAAAAAAATAATATCTAATAGGTAATCGCACAGGGCCGTGAGGGTTTGGACATTTTATATATTTTTATACCTACTGAATATAATTAGGTGTTATATTTTTATTCAAAATGATAACGATACTTTCAAGCTTTATTCGAATACTGATAACGAAAAATAGTAATTTCAAATTGAAGATGGTGAACTTTTTTATTATTTAATAAAGGTGAATTTCGAAATGGTATACGTATTTTTTTTAATAAAATATTGGTATCAATTTAGAGTTTAATTGGGGTGTTTGTTATGAAAATGCCATCCTTTTTGAAATCCAAGATGGTGGACGTAATTTTTTTTTAACAATGTGATATGGGTGTCAATTTTGAGGTTAATTGAGGCGCTTGTTACGAAAATGCCATCCTTTTTGAAATCCAAGATGGTGGACGTCATTTTTTGTAATAATTTGATATGGGTGTCAAGTTTGAAGTAAATTGGGGTGCTTTTTACGAAAATAACATCCTTTTTGAAATCTAAGATGGCGGACGTCATTTTTTTTTATCATTTCATAAGGATGTAAATTTTGAGGTTAATTGGGGTGCTTGTAACTAAAATGCCATCTTTTTTTGAAATCCAAGATGGTGGACGTATTTTTTTTTAATAATTTGATATGGGTGTCAATTTTGAGGTTAATTGGGGTGCTTGTTACGAAAATGCCATCCTTTTTTAAATCCAAGATGGCGAACGTCATTTTTTTTATAAATTGATATGGGTGTCAATTTTGAGGTTAATTGGGGTCCTTGTTACGAAAATGCCATCCTTTTTGAAATCCAAGATGGTTGAACGTCGTTTTTTTATAATTTGTTTATTTAAAAAACCTTCACTTAAATAATAATTACAGTACAGTAAGTGTCACAGTACCGAGTTATCACGTGCATTAGTTCAAAATTTAAATCTCTTTGTATAAGCCTCATCTGCATTTTCGTGGTCACCCTCAACTCTTAAATAATACGTGCAGTAAAGAGGGTGTTAAAATTGTTTTCATTATTATATTAAGTAATAATATTGCTAACGATGTCGATCTGCAATAAAAAATAATTTCATAAATATTGTTTACTTTAGACAACCCTGGGCGTTTCGATACTGTCTAGACGTTGTCGGCATTTTCCACAAGATCAAAGGCGTCAACCTACTGTACGATCTTTATACTGTGCTACTAGTCAACAAAATCACAACTTGTGAACAAAACTCAAATCCTCAAACTGGGAGTCGATGTTTCTAGATCATTTAAACAAGAACGACAGACACGCGCAACGTTGTTCAGACAATTCACTTCTAGTCGCTAAATCACTCGGAAAAATTCAACTTCCATCACACCAGATTGACTTCAGTAGTGCTTTTGACAATTAATTTGCTTGTAAAATAGCTCGAACAATTTAGCACATTTAGTCAGCTGCTAATGTGGTAATCATCGAATCTGTCATATTGGACACAAAGAGTGGTGGTAAGAGGCGTTGAATCAATTCTCTGCCTATCAACCTCAGGGGTGATACAGGATTCTGACCTGGGACCAATTTTCTTTTGAATATTAATGATATTGTCTGTGTAATATGTTGTAATGATTTTAGACGACTTAGAACTCTACAAAGAAATAAATACGGAATAGGATATTATGTATCTGCAAGAAGATCTAGTAGCAAACTGTGAATGCTGTAAATTAATCTGATGATTCTCAATCCGGGAGACATAACTTTCAACTTCAAAAATAATATACTTCCATCATCTTACTCATTAAATGAGATACACTAAAAACGTAGACACTATACAGAATATGAAATATCTACTGTCACGTGAATGAAATTGCCGACACAGCTAGTCATTATTATATTTTTTTTTATTCATAATTGGTTCGCTTTAGACCACCATCTCACCTGATGGTAAGTGATGATGTGGTTGAAGATGGAGCACGCTTACCTAGAACCAAGTAATCTATTCACTCTTGACTTGAAGACCCCTTGGTTATAGCTATCGGGAAGGACAGACTCCGGCAGGGAATTCCACTCAAAGTATTCTCAAAACGTTTTGTGCGTATGTGTTGAATGTCCCCCATGTAACGATGGCGCATCGCCGTTTGTCTTGTAGTCCGATGACGGAACGGGCTCGGCCGAATTAGATTGTGTAATTCCATCAAAAATATTCCTTCTTTAACTACAATAAACGCTGAAACTTAATATCAGCTATCTTAAATCTCTTACCAAAGACTTCTCTTTCACAGCCACACTCAGAACTCTCCCCCTGGAGCCTCCCCCCTCCCTCCCCCCCGCGGCCCCCCACGTGTACGATCTCCGGCCTGTCCCCCGGCACGTGGTACCAGCTGCGAGTGACGGCTACTAATGAGGCTGGCAGTGTCACCACCACGTATAGCGCAGCCACCAAGAATGAGGATGGCAGTAAGTAGATAGTCCTATATCTTGGCGGCTCTGTTATATTATAAAACCAATATTATAATCAAAGCACCTTACCAAAATGAACAATTGAACTTGCTAGTGTTATAGCTGAAAAGCAGCTGGCCAGCAATACATCTCACTATAAAGTTTGATGAACTGGAATTTGTAAAATTGTAGGTATGATTAAATATTGTATTGCTCATTTCCACCAACCATTTTAACATAGTGAGAGTCCCCCGGGCCTCGGAAAGCACGTTAGGCCGTTGATCCCTGCCGTGGTTTGTATAGCTTTGTCAGTCGTTACGGGTAGTCAGAAGTCTGCAAATATAGGGGTCTTGCCAAGTGGTCAGAGAAGTCAGTCCATGTGACACTAGTACCTGAGTACTAGTGTTTACGCACTGCATACGCTTAAACAGGAAGCCGACCACAACAAGTTCGGTAAAGACTGAGCGAATGATGACTGAAGAGGACGTACTCGTCTCTCTGTAGTCATTATAACAATACATATATACGGGGTTTTTTTTTTCTGACTGAGCAAATGATGACTGAAGAGGACGAACTCGTCTCTCTGTAGTCATTATAACAATACATAAATCCGGGGTTTTTATTTTCTTTTTTTTTTTTGTTCTACTTCATTCAGATATGTTTTTTAGATATGATTCAGACAAGTTTTTTACTATTACAAATTAGGGTATTTTCGCAATTGTTTCTTTACATGCATTATACAACTCAAATCCTGATTAAACAAATAAAAATTCTGATTCTGATTCTGATTAATCAATGTACCTGCCACGCTAATAACTCTTCATCACCCTTCGGTGAATGTCGAGGGCATTAAGTCCGGCTTTGTACCGATATGTATTAAGTTTTGGCAGGGAATTCCTTTCCTTAGCAGTACACACAGTGAAAGAATAATAATAAATTCGTTTATCTGCAAACAAGTTACACAGTTATAAATAAGTTCTGCCTCATAGTCTTCCGAAAACATTTTGTGCGTCTGGGTGGGATGTCCAGCATGTAACGATGGCGCATCGCTGTTTGTCTTGTAGTTCTATGATGGAACGGTCGTGCTTTAAAAACACCTGTATAATTGACACGTGCTTCTCCAGGTGAAGTGGGACCTCCTTCAGAGCTGTTCGATGTGAACATGCTTGTGATCATCTGCAGCTCCTTACTGCTCACCATCTGTCTGGTGAGCTGTATCTACATACTGGTTACGAGAAAAAGGTTCGTTGTTTTATTCATGCTACAGAAAATCTATAGTTTCCTAAACTGCATTTGGGTGTGATTTTCAAGTCAAAAGAAACAGAACACAAATAGTAAGTCTATTTGTGTTCTGTTTCTTTTGACTTGAAAATCACTTAAAGAAAAACAAAAAGTTTTAATTTTGAAATTCGACGTCTAGGTACAAGACTCCAAACGAAAAAAGCTGATTTCCAAAAGCATTTTACTAAAAAATATTTTTAAATTCTACTTTTTAGTGATAATTATACTATTATATTATATTATATAAAGCTAAATACCACTCACTGACTGACTGACTGACTGACTCACTCATTGACATAATTGTTCTCCCAGATGGTGGATGGGGAGGTGGGTATATTTTGACAAATTCGTAAACAAGTAACTCTCAAACCTACGGGAAAAGTGCCAAACCTCCCCTTTTCGCCCCCCTTCTCCCCCCCACCCCCCCTATCGTATCTCGGAAACTACGAGAACCGTATTTTTTTCTTTTTACGGATTCGTATAGAGGAGGCTCGGTAAAGTAAAAACCATTTTTCAAAGTCCCCCCCCCGCCCCCCTTCTCCCCCCCTTTAGGCGGATCTCGGAATCTAAGAGACTTGGAACATTTTTTTTTTCAGATTCATTTAGAGGGGCAATGCCTTAGTCGAAATACTTGTGCAACCCCCCCCCCCATCACCCCCCCCCCTCTTTTTTTTTTTTTTTCACAAGCTCGCGAGGTGCTTGCACCTCGCGCAACACGCAAATACTAAACCCCCCCATCACCCCGACCCCTTTTTTTTTTCACAATCACGCGAGGTGCTTGCACCTCGCGCAACACGCAAATACTTGATTTAGAGGGGCAATGCTTTAGTTTTTTTCACAAGCACGCGAGGTGCTTGCACCTCGCGCAACACGCAAATACTAGTTATACTATATAAAGCTAAATTACCACTGACTCACTCACTCACTGACATAATTGTTCTCCCAGATGGTGGATGGGGAGGTGGGTATATTTTGACAGATTCGTAAACAAGTAACTCTCAAACCTACGGGAAAAGTGCCAAACCTCCCCTTTTAACCCCTATTTTCCCCCCTCCCTATCGTATCTCGGAAACTACGAGACCCGTATTTTTTTTTTTACGGATTCGTATAGAGGAGGCTCGGTAAAGTAAAAACCATTTTCCAAAGTCGCCCCCCTTGCCCCCCTTCTCACCCCCTTTAGGCAGATCTCGGAAATTAAGAGACTTGGAACATTTTTTTTTCAGATTCATTTAGAGGGGCAATGCTTTAGTCGAAATGATTGTGCAACCCCACCCCATTTTTTTTTTTTTTCACAAGCACGCGAGGAGCTTGCACCTCGCGCAACACGCAAATACTAGTTCTATTTTATAAAGCTAGATTACCACTCACTCACTCACTGACTGACTGACTCATTGACATAATTGTTCTCCCAGATGGTGGATGGGGAGGTGGGTATATTTTGACAGATTCGTAAACAAGTAACTCTCAAACCTACGGCAAAAGTGCGAAACCTCCCCTTTTCACCCCCCTTCTCCCCCCCCCCCCCCTATCGTATCTCGGAAACGAGACCCGTATTTTTTTTTACGAATTCGTATTGAGGAGGCTCGGTAAAGTAAAAACCATTTTTCAAAGCCCCCCCCCCGCCCCCCTTCTCCGGCCCTTTAGGCGGATCTCGGAATCTAAGAGACTTGGAATATTTTTTTTTTTTCAGATTCATTTAGAGGGGCAATGCTTTAGTCAAAATACTTCTGCAATGAAAAATGAGGTGCTTGCACCTCGCGCAACACGCAAATTTTAGTTATACTATATAAAGCTAAATTACCACTCACTGACTCACTCATTGACATAATTGTTCTCCCAGATGGTGGATGGGGAGGTGGGTACATTTTGACAGATTCGTAAACAAGTAACTCTCAAACCTGCGGGAAAAGTGCCAAACCTCCCCTTCCCCCCCCCCCCTTTTCCCCCCTCCCTATCGTATCTCGGAAACTACGAGACCCGTATTTCCTTTTTTTTACGAATTCGTATAGAGGAGGCTTGGTAGAGTAAAAACCATTTATCAAAGTCGCCCCCCCCACCCCCCTTCTCACCCACTTTAGGCGGATCTCGGAAATTAAGAGACTTGGAACACTTTTTTTTCAGATTCATTTAGAGGGGCAATGCTTTAGCCAAAATACTTCTGCATACCCCCCCCATCAACCCCCCTTTTTTTTTTTTCACAAGCACCCGAGGTGCTTGCACCTCGCGCAACACGCAAATACTAAACCCCTCCATCTCCCCCCATCACCGCCCCCCATTTTTTTTTTTTCACAAGAACCCGAGGTGCTTGCACCTCGCAACACGCAAATACTAAACCCCCCCATCTCCCCCCATCACCCCACCCATTATTATTTTTTTTTTTTCACAAGCACGCGAGGAGCTTGCACCTCGCGCAACACGCAAATACTAGTTATTATATTATACTATATAAAGCTAAATTATTATACTATATAAAGCTAAATTACCACTGACTGACTGACTCACTCACTCATTGACATAATTGTTCTCCCAGATGGTGGATGGGGAGGTGGGTATATTTTGACAGATTCGTAAACAAGTAATTCTCAAACCTACGGGAAAAGTGCCAAACCTCCCCTTTTCACCCCCCTTCTCCCCCCTCCCTATCGTATCTCGGAAACTACGAGACCCGTATTTTTTGTTTTTTACGGATTCGTATAGAGGAGGCTCGGTAAAGTAAAAAACATTTTTCAAAGTTGCCCCCCTTGCCCCCCTTCTCACCCCCTTTAGGCGGATCTCGGAAATTAAGAGACTTGGAAAATTTTTTTTTTCAGTTTCATTTAGAGGGGCAATGCTTTAGTCGAAATAATTGTGCAACCCCCCCCCATCACCCCCCCCCCCCATTTTTTATTTTTTTTATTTTCACAAGCACGCGAGGTGCTTGCACCTCGCGCAACACGCAAATACTGAACCCCCTCCCATCTCCCCCCATCACCCCCCCCCACTTTTTTTTTTTTTCACAAGCACGCGAGGTGCTTGCACCTCGCGCAACACACAAATACTAAATCCCCCCCATCTCCCCCCATCACCCCGCCCCCCTTCTTTTTTTTTTTCAACAAGAACGCGAGGTGCTTGCACCACGCGCAACACGCAAACACTAAACCCCCCCCATCTCCCCCCATCACCCCCCCACTTTTTTTTTTCACAAGCACGCGAGGTGCTTGCACCTCGCGCAACACGCAAATACTAGTTATACTATATAAAGCTAAATTACCACTGACTGACTGACTGACTCACTCATTGACATAATTGTTCTCCCAGATGGTGGATGGGGAGGTGGGTATATTTTGACAGATTCGTAAACAAGTATTTCTCAAACCTACGGGAAAAGTGCCAAACCTCCCCTTTTCCCCCCCCTTCTCCCCCTCCCTATCGTATCTCGGAAACTACGAGACCCGTATTTTTTTCTTTTTACGGATTCGTATAGAGGAGGCTCTGTTAAGTAAAAACCATTTTTCAAAGTCGCCCCCCTTGCCCCCCTTCTCACCCCCCTTAGGCGGATCTCGGAAACTAAGAGACTTGGAACATTTCTTTTTTCAGATTCATATAGAGGGGCAATGCTTTAGTCGAAATACTTGTGCAACCTCCCCCCCCCTCACCCTGCCCTCTTTTTTTTTCGTTTTTTTTCCACAAGCACGCGAGGTGCTTGCACCTCGCGCAACACGCAAATACTAACCCCCCCCATTACCCCCCCCCCACTTTTTTTTTCACAAGCACGCGAGGTGCTTGCTCCTCGCGCAACACGCAAATACTAAACCGCCCCCATCTCCCCTCCCCCTTTTTTTTTTTTTTTTTTCACAAGCACGCGAGGTGCTTGCACCTCGCGCAACACGCAAATACTAAACCCCTCCATCACCCCACCTTTTTTTTTTTTTTGTTTCACAAGCACGCGAGGTGCTTGCACCTCGCGCAACACGCAAATACTAGTTATACTATATAAAGCTAAATTACCACTGACTCACTGACATAATTGTTCTCCCAGATGGTGGATGGGGAGGTGGGTATATTTTGACAGATTCGTAAACAAGTAACTCTCAAACCTACGGAAAAAGTGCCAAACCTCCCCTTTTCACCCCCCTTCTCCCCCCTCCCTATCGTATCTCGGAAACTACGAGACCCGTATTTTTTTTTACGGATTCGTATAGAGGAGGCTTGGTAAAGTAAAAACCATTTTTCAAAGTCCCCCCCTGCCCCCCTTCTCACCCCCTTTAGGCGGATCTCGGAAATTAAGAGACTTGGAACATTTTTATTTCAGATTCATTTAGAGGGGCAATGCTTTAGTCGAAATAATTGTGCAACCCCACCCCATTTTTTTTTTTCTTTTCTCAAGCACGCGAGGTGCTTGCACCTCGCGCAACACGCAAATACTAGTTAGGTAATAAAACTAAAAGAAAGGAAGTGGATTTCATATTGATGTGTGATACACTATACCCATAATTAATCAATATTGTTTGATATAAAGCATATAATATCTTGATCACTTATCATTTCCCATTTGTAAATTAATAATTTGATATGACGGTGTTTTGTTGAAATTTTAGTATATTTCAATCGATTTTTTTTTTAAGTCAGTTACAATAATAATCAAATTAATAACAACAATTGCGTGATGAGGGTAAAAGAACAACTACAAACGCGTGTAGGTTCATTCAAGTATACATATATTTTATTTGATTTTGATTCATCTTCTATAATTCCAGAACAGGCAACCTAGCAGAGTACAGCGACTCGCTACCAGTGCACAACAAGTGTGAGAGCGGCAACTTGTCGAGCAACACGTCGCATACAACGCTACACCACGTCAGGGAGAGCGCCACCAGCGTGCAGAGCAGGGTGTACAGCGCGCCTGATCATGTGCGGAACAATAGTAAACACGGTAAGATTTATTTATTTATCCTCATTAAAGGTAGGGTACATTCAAAAGAAAAGAAAAGCTCGTGACTAGCGAGTCTACTAAAAGCAAAAGCAGCAAAATCCACTTTTTTTCGAAATTGACATTTTGATGCCGCCATATAGTTCGTCCAATTGGTTACAACATCATAAAATATTTTTTGTGCAAAATTAGTATTATCCGCTAGAAAAACTGGTACCAAAATCGACTGTGGCAGCAAAAACAGCAATATCCGCTAATGTCAAGTGCACAAGAAGCAATATCCAATCAGCCAATCACAGCACACCATTTCTCCTACATTTAATATGGCGGAATTTGTTGTAGACCGTTGAGCACGTCTCCGTTTTTAAGTATTTTTATGGTGATTTTCAATAAATTTAGGTCATAAAAGTGAAAAGTTAGAACTATGGATTGTTCTCCTAGGCCGGTGGATAACAAGTTGGCCCGAAAACGAGTCGCCCAACCGGAAAAATGGCAGAGAAATGTGGCCAAAGGGAGAGGTACGTATGCGTTGATTTTAAAGTGTTGATACTTTTATTCAACCTATAGTAATTTTCGATTATAATATTTTTGATACTTTTTTATGTACGTTTTGTTGCATGTAAATTTTGTTGTAATACATTAATTAAAGATTGGGCCATGCAATATAATACCTTATTTACCTAGAATCGATATGCAAATATAATTCGACCAAATCCATACTATCCATACTATTTGTATTATAAATGTGAAAGTAATTCAGTCTCTCCTCTTCACGCCTAAACGGCTAAATCGATTTTGAGGAAATTTGGTACAGAGATAGATTAGACTAGGGAAGGACATAGGCTAATTTTCAACTCTGGTGGATGCGATATAACGAATCCCACGCGGACGAAGTCGCGTGTCGCGTGCGCGGGTGGAAAGCTAGTATTATAAATGCGAATTGTCTGTCTGTCTGTTACCTCTTCACGCCTAAATGGCTGAACCTATTTTGATGAAATTTGATACAGAGATTATACAGTCACGTTATTATCAAATCTTTTATTGTCGATTGTTTCAGATATTCATCAAAGAGTGCTCTCGTGAGACCTTTATGTAATCACAAAAAAAAATTTGAGTGCAGATCACTTACATTGCAAGACATAAAAGCATTTCATGACGGATTTTACAAATTCAAAGAAAAAAGCAAACAAGACGCTTACATACTGAAACATTGCATGGCCAAACCAGTAAAACGACGTCGTCCAACCACTAACAAACACAAACCAAAATCTATGCAAGTGTCGTACTATGTTCGTAGTCTTTCATTAAAAAAACGAATGCCTGTGTGTCAAACGTTTTTTTTTTTAAAGTGCTACAAATAAAGAAGTACAGGGTACAAACCGTTATGAAAACTTATTATAACACGGGCACTCTTCTTGAAGAGAACAGAGAAGGCGATCACGTTTCGTACAAAAATATTAATAAAAAACTTGCAGTAATGAATTTCATCCAAAAACAGTGTGTTCACAAGAAACTTCAATTTAGGCTTTGGTACGCCTCGAACGGATGTCTGCTCAGTTTGTTTGCAATTTGACGTGAAACTGAAAACGGAGAAGGATAATAGTATTCGAAATGACCTGATAATAAAACAAAGAGTGCACAAGTTAAAAGCAAAAGCTTTCTTTGAATTTGTCAAAGAAAACTCTCCAGATTTATTAACGCTTTCATTTGACTGCCAAAAGAATTTATGTTTGCCTAAAACTCCGGACCAGTCAGCGTTATTATTCACAACAAATAAATTTTTTCAATTTTACAATTGTGCAAGGGTCATCAAAAAGCAAACTGGAGCCGTTTAATGTATTGGCGTATTGTTGGGCAGAAAACAAGTTTCCCAAGGCCTCAAATGAAATCGCGTCGGCTATTTACCATCGACTAAAAAATACGGACTTCACTGGAATCAAGACTCTACGTTTAATTGCCGATGGATGCGCAGGGCAAAACAAGAACACCACAGTATTAGGAATGTGTTCAAAGTGGCTTACTGAAGCGCCTCAGCATGTAAAAAGTGTGGAAATTATCTTTCCAATAGTAGGCCATTCATTTATTCCACCAGACCGAGTTTTTGCACAAATTGAAAAGGTCATCCGCAAAAGGGAAATAATAGCAAATCCAGATGAGTATTATGATATAATAAAGGAACATGCGACAGTAATAAGTGTAGGGAATGACTGTAAGGTATTTGACTGGAAAACTGCTACTGCAGAAGTTTTCAAGCCTGTTGGCAGATGGCATTTCCAATTTAAAAATTCGAAAAGATTTATACTAAAACGGAGTAAGGCAGGTAATATTCTCATTAAAGGTAATATCCATTACAAACATGATGATGGTGTTTTTAAAAATGTGAACCGCCCAAATATGCTGTCATCAAACCTAAATCCAATTGAAATACCCCCAATAAACAGAGTCAATTCAGCAAAAGCAACAGATGTAAAAAAGTTACTAACAAACCACTATGGTAATAACTGGGAAACAATTGAATGTTTAAACTTTTTTGTGCCATTAGTGTCCGGTCAACCTGATATTCACACCGAGACTCAAGAAGATTCTCAGGAAAATGGTACTGAGGAGCAAATGTGCGAGTCACAAGAACCAATAATAGATTTAATTATTTAAATTGACAATAAAACAATTTCAAGTATCAATTGTGTTTAGTTGTACTATCCCTATAGAATTGTCCCAACAAACACAGCAATATTCTGTTACGGGAGATTCAAACACAGCATTATCCATAAGTTTGTAGCAAAAACAGCAATATCCAATCTTTATATCCATTTCACTTCTTTTAACTCTAATTATCTGTTCTCGTATTACGTAAAATGTGAATAAACATTGTATCACAGTAGGCTCATATTTAAAAACAATTTTGTACGAGGTCTTAACAAGTTATTTTCGATTATTCATAAAAAATCAACAGTGGATATAGCTGCCTTTGCTTTTAATAGATTCCCTTCAGGTACATGACGTCACCGGCGGCCAGCTTAAGTTGACCTCTAAAATTATTTTTCTCCCCTATCGATGTTAGAGGTCAACTTAAGCTGGTTTTTGTGGCCGCCGGCGGCCTTCCGTGATTTTAGGGGATAACAACAGTCGTCCGGGGAGAGCTTCAAGGATGAGCAACGCTTGCCGAGCTCAGTGCGAGCAGAGTGTAGCGTGCACTAATACAGACGTGCGCGACGTCACATCACAGAGGCCCCTTTTCTTCCCCAAGATTTACCCATTAGATCTATCGTACCAAACTTGTTTAGACACGACATACCTACTCATGATAATGAAAAAATATAAATGCGCGGTGGGAGAACATTGAAAAGTACATAGATTTGAATAAAGGTTCTGTAGGACGTATGTTGTACGTCTGAGATTATCGCATTTCAAAGGACCTTCTCTACGTACCCCAAGGACTGCCTTTACCATTGACAGAAGTTAAGCAATGTCATACAATGTGACGTGGCAATTCCACCGTCCTTTACGGCACATTACCAGTGATGCATACAAATTATAAGACACCATATTTTAAACTAGCTGTTGCCCGCGACTTCTTTCGCGTGGAAGGTTTTTCCCGTGTAAACCCCGATCCTGTGGGAAATTCCAAAAATCATTTCTTAGTGCTCCCCTACACACCCCAAGGAACATGCATGCCAAATTTCAGCTTCCCGCGCCCAGTAGGTAGCTTCGGCTGTGCGTTGTCTGTCAGTCAGTCAGTAACGGAAGGGTTTTATAATAATGTATTGACTGTTTTTAACTTCAATTAATTTAGAATTTCTATGTTTACTGCTAAACATACGACTCTTCTTGTGCCAAGCCCAACGTATCTGAACCAACGTCATCATATTTCCACCCTATTGTTAATTTATTTAATTCATGAGTAGATAAAGATTTCCATTGAACTCAGTCACCCTGTAGATACCTAACAATAAATCCATTATGTTCCAGAGCTGTACGAGATAAGCCCATACGCGCAGTTCGCAGTGGGCTTCAGGTCATTCGGCCACGTGGAGAACCAAGACATGCCCAGTCGACACGCGACACATAGATGTGACACAGGTAACACGTGCACATTAGCTGCATACTGCTGCACGTGCCAATAGCTAGCTAAATGGATCAGACACAACACCAACAGCAATCATCAGTCCATACATACACGTTCCGTAGTATGTATAAGCTCCGCGTGTCCCACCCTGACGTGTCCTGTGCTTGGTGCCGGCGGCCGGAGCGGTCTGTCACACTGGCGCTGACTACAACGTGTCCGTGTTCCTGACACACTAGTGTGCGCCTCACCAGCCCTACACTTCACTGTTAGTTGGGTCAGGTTTTTCTGTCGACACAAAAAGGCCCGTAACTAGTGCGTGTAAACGGAAACATACTGTTCAAGCAATTGGTTATACTCTGATGCAGTCATAATATATTCGCGAGATCAGTTAGGTTCATAGTGAACGCGTATTATTTATTATATACATTCGAGCTGCTCAACTGCAATGTTGAAATCTGTGGCTATAGGTTTGATTAATTATTTCTATTCTAAACACCCAACTTATAAAAGTGTCCATTAAAGGTTGTCTGTAAAAGATCGCTTTTAGCGATAAGACCGCCCCTTGTATCACCCTTTTTAATGGTTAAGTCCATAATTTTATTTTACTGTTATGGTGTACAATAAAGAATATATCTATCTATCTATCTATCATTAAAGTACTACAGTAACGTGATTATATTTATTGATGAACTCTTTTTTTATTCCAGAAACGAGTTTTCAAGCGTGTTCTGAATCTGAAGATAGTGACAGCATATCAAAATCTACATTAAAAAATATTCCAAGAAGTAAGTACCTAAATTATTTTCAATCAAAAACATGCAGGTTTAATCTTGAGCGAATAAAAAATAAACCTATAGAAAACTAGAAAATTAGGGACAAGCTCAATGGCCAATAACGTTTATTAATAATTCGGTATTGAATAATTGGCTGCTTCCTAAGAAAGTAAACTTTTTTTCGCAGGAATGTGTCAATAATCGATCCGTCTATTCTGCCGATAACTTGTTAACAAAACATATAGATATATTATAAACTAAAGAAAAGAGTCGTAAAATGGTGACCACTGTGGTAAAATGAACACAGTCGTACAATGGCAATACAAAAATGTTTGATTGATTTAATAAAAAACAGCAATAAACTGTTGTTTATTAAGTCAATCAATAATTTTTTACAAAGCAGACATCAGAAATCATGTTTTCTGTTATTTTTATTACAAATAGTTGACAGCCCATCTCGAAATATCACCCTATTATTATTTGTTATTTCTTAAGTCTAATTATATATATTTTATATTTCCAGAGGTCTGCAGAACTCCACACCATAGATAACCACACAAGGAACAACTTTCGTTTAAAAACGAATATCCTTCCAAAGACTAGATTTCTGCGACACAAACAATTGTTACTCAAGTTGGAACAAAAAACTTAACAATACAGTGCCAAAGACTAATAAAAAAAACTTTTTTGCAAAAAATAAAACCGACTTCCATATCAAAACACTACAAAGCCAAAAATAATTTTAATTTCGGTAGTCGGTGTTATTGGTTTTGTATTTTCTTTTTTTTTCACACCGCCTTCCGAAATTAAAATTATTTTTGGCTTTGTAGTGTTTTGATATGGAAGTTGGTTTTATTTTTTGCAAAAAAGTTTTTATTTTCGTGCTTTTTAGTGGGTCAGTGAATTTTCCAAATCGGTTCGTAAATGACGGAGTTATGCGCGAACAAAAACCGTAATGCAGCGTAAACGAAAAGATCATCAACGTAAACATTTTTTTAGACTTTTGTTGATTTTTCAGAAACGACTTGTCCGATTTTGATAAAATTTTCATGGGACCATTTGACCTTTCTAACAAATCGGTTGGCAAACGACGGAGTTATGCGTGGACAAACATAAAAAAAAAAATAAAAAATACAAACATCCGAATTGAGAACCTCCTCCTTTTTTAGAAGTCGGTTAAAAAGTATTTAAGTTGTTGGAGTATGAGGCCCGGTTTCTGGAAAATTTATAATTGAGAAATTGACAAACACGCTTAGCTGGTCTGATTGTTATGAATTCGCAACATATTATAATTTAATATCAGCTATCGGGTGTAAGCACGGTGTAAGTCAGCATGTAAAACTTTTTTTTAGAATATTTTAAACAACATTTAATGGTTATGTAATTATGTACGTACAATTGATTTTTAAAGTAACTAACTTATTCATTATTTTCTTGAAATGGATTCGTACTTGCTGGTGCAATGGTTTTTATGAATCACTTGTTTTAAGCAATAATTTTAAGCAGCCATTGTAAATTCAATCACCAATGTGTTAAAAATTATAATAATATGTTCCTTCATACATTTCTTCCTATAGAATAGAACAGAATCTTTTTATTTCGGACCACAAAATCCATAAAATGTTGTATTTATTGTTCATTTATTGTCCATTTACTTTTGATAATTGTGACTAAAATTACTGTTTTTTTAAACATATCATAGTACCATATATCGGCGCACATGAAGCACATAAGTTGATTTGTTGAGCTAGCCAAAATCAAGAACTGTATAAATGAATAGATATATAAGAAAATGTATAATAATTCTGAGAAAGACTGATTTGAATTAATTTAAATAATAGTTGAAATAAAAGTAGATTGATATGACGGAGACTTTATTTTGATTATTATTATATTCTATAAATATTCTAACAAGATACCGCGGCCCCGGAACTTAAGGGCAGCTGAAGGAACAGGGTGGGTTTTTAGTCAGTAGAAGTCTGACACCCCCTTCCGCTTAACCCAGAGCGAGAGAAGTTATTCGATGATTTTCCCAACCAGAAAAAAATAATAGTCCTTAGCAGCTGAAAAGCTTCAAGCATATTTTTTGTATTATTATTGTGTCACATAAGTAACACATTTGTTACACAAGGGAACTGTGCTGTGTCACACAATAGTAATACAAAAAAGTCTGCTTCTTATGCTTCATAAATGATGATCATTGTCAATTCCATCTCATCATCATCTGTTCCGCTATACAATCAACATCAATTAAAGGTAATTTGATGAAATTAGTTTTCCCTCGCTCACATAAATCATGTTATCGTCTATCGCCTGTGATACAGGAATAATACTAGTACAGGCATTATAATTGTATCAATCAATCAATCAAAATTGTATGACTTACATAATTTAATTAAGTTTAATTTTGGACTTTACCTATTATGATTATTGAATAAAGATTATTATCATCAAACATAAAATAAAATAAAGATTTAATAATTTTGACGTGACTTCTGGGCCATGCTTTCTCTTTACTTTCGGGCGTATTGGTGACAACAATGAAACTAACAGCGAAAAGTATGTTTAAAAAAATCTAATTATGTTAAACAAAGTCAAAGATTATTTTATTCCGTGGGTATGACCACAGAAAAGAAAATTAAGTAGAAGTGCCCTTACACTCTCTCAAAACGAGAACCAGTGTCGCCAAACTCACACAATTGCAAATCAAATTGTCCATTACACACGTAAAAAACATTGATATAATTGGCTACAAAGTTGAAATGCAACTTTAACAAATCATCTTCCTAATACTGTTAAAAATTGAGTCTTATTACAATGACCGAAAGTTGTTATTATTTGACATGACATTATCAATAAAAGGCGTTTGTCTTTTAAAAAACTTAAATCGAACAATTTATAACGACTTCAGCTACTCAACGTTAGATGGCGCTGAAACCAATTTATTCTATTCAAAACGCTAAAGACTTTGAAATAGATGTCATATTTGCATGCACATGTAATGTCTTTTGCTACTCAAATATAGATGTAGACAAACATCGATATTTTAATATCGATGTTACGTATTTTATTCGTGTGAGCAATGTAATAATTTATCGACATTATACAAATGCTCAGTAATGGAAAAGGGTTGATCATCTTCAAAAAATAGAATCTATTTTAATATTAAAGAGGTAAAATTTGTAAGTTTGTATACAACGTGTAATTTAAAGGGTATATACATACCAAGTGCATGGCTTCTTTGGATGATAAACGATATGGCAAGGGTTTTGTAATCCTAAGTCTACGTGTGTAGAACTTATTGCAAATTCCAATACACTGATACCAGAGACAGAATTTTTCAAATTAAGAAGAACGAAAATAATTATCGTGTTATTGGCAAGTGACGTGGAAAGTTATTGACCCTCGTAGTGCTGTGACACGTTTGTTATGATTGGTATTCAAGAAATATATGAAACCAATAATTTGGTATCAATTCTTTGAGTCAGTTATTTTGTGCTGAAACTGTGCATTGAGACTCCATACCAGATGTTGTCTTCAGCCCTTTTGGATAGATATGAGGTTTCCGTTACACGTTGTATAAGGGTAATCTCTGAAACTACTGAACCGATTGTGAAAATTCTTTCCCTAATATGTAGCTGCATTACTCTTGAGTGCTATATATAGGCTCTGAATCATATAACAAAGTATTAATTTCATGCGGGCGAAGCCGCTGGCACAAGCTAGTGTTCAATGAAATGTTAATAGATAGTATTAAAAATATTTATTGACCTTGAAATTATACATATTTGTTTAATAATTGCCGTTTTGATAGTTTTATGTTTAATTTTAAAAGGTGATGAAAGCGTATATTAATATATTTTGCCGTGATGGCTTTCATTAAGTCGGTAATAATATATGATTAGACGTAGGAAATTCCCCTAACTGATGATAGATTATGTTTTGGAATATTGACGACCCAATAAACATCCATTTTCCTTAATAAAAGGATCTTGGGGAAAACGGAAACATTTAAATTACCTTTTTACTATTTTTGAGGTCAATATCCAGAAATTGATGTGTTACGGTTTACATTATGTGATGTTATCTTTATTGACTACTAGCTGCTACCAGCGGCTTCCCCCGCGTAAAAGTAGAAAATTATCCCAAAGGAACATAGTCTCAGAAAAAAAATCATATGTTCTATTCCAGGACATGGTCTACCCATGTACCAAGTTTCATTGAAATCCGTTCAGCCTTTCGAGCGTGAAGAAGTAACAAACACAAACTTTTGACTTATAATATTAGTGTGATTATTATTATTATATAATTTATTGTACACCTCAATTTAACACAGGACAATCATTTATAAAAATGAGTGTACAATAGGCGGTCCGATTAGCGACCCATATCTACTACAGACGGGCTACGTGTGGTTAAAACATTGACATTTCTGTACAATCTCAGTTAAACATTTATGAATTGTACACATAAACCGTCCGAAATCAATTTTCTGAATGATGGTGCCAGCTATGAAATGAAGAGTTAGAAATAAATAAAAATTATCGATACAGATCTACTTTACGAATGTGTCCCATCCCTAATTGAGTAGCGTCGAAGTTACTAGAATTTATAGTATGTTTCTCCAGATAACGACCAAGTAGATTTAAGCGTTGTGCTAATGACAATAAGGTTGTTTATAGTTTGCATTGAAATCATGAAATGTGGTATTGTCATTAAAATCAAATATATTTAAAATTAACAAACTTTAATACATATCGATGATACGATACGCCTCCACAAGATACATTTTATTTACTGGTTTCGTTTTTGCAGGTCTAAACCGCACAACAAGGCATAATTTCTAATATTTCGTGTATTTTAGAGACAACCAATCGCGACATGAATCTGACAGCGAATAAGCTAATGTCGCGCATCTGTGCTTAATGTTGACACGCGTGCGATATCTGAGCGGCACTTCCACTGTATTTTCTATTCCGTGAATAGAATGATGGCAAGCAGTAAAAGTGACCACTTTTTCTTCCTAAGTGCACGATGCGCGAACTTACCCACACTACGTCAAAACCTTGCCAACTTACGTAACGAGGACTATTTATAGCAAGGTTTGGACGAGAGCTGAATGAGGTGAGTTTAATATAACTTAGGTAATAAGTGTTTCATTTTGGAACATTGCTTTGAGAAACTAGAAATAAATTTAATTTAGATTGAAATGTTTGCAGCTGCCTTGCGGCACACGTTTATCATCAGTAAATTACAACTTATATGTTGTATCTTGTTGACTGGGATCGAATCTACAGGAAACCCCATTCTGATAAATATCTTAAATACTAAACCTGTTTATTTCTTACCTATTCACGCTATGGAGGCTTAACTGATTTAGATGAAACCTAGCACACGGGTATACATTGCGCTGAATTAGACCATAGGACCTTTTCTTTCTGAAAATTAATTAGAACAAGCTTAATTATTAATCAACCTTTTTAACCCTTAACCACCTAGCATGGGTCTCACAGACCTCGACGATTTAAAAATTGTGAATATTTCGGCGCCCGAGTTTTGTATAAACTTGTTCGTACGTGTACCTTCTCCCCGCCTCCCGAGGTGCCGCACAACCGCTCGCCGAGGTCATACGTGTGCGCGTTTGTCACAGGTGAGTAAAAAACTACTACCCCGGATCTGAGAGACCTCTGTTAGGTGGTTACGTGATTTTTTTTATATGTTTTTTTTTATTGATTTAGTTAAAAATGGCTCTAAATGGTGATATTATTGCGCGTTAGTTGGAGCACGATCTGTCAGAAAATGAAAACCTACCAAACGACGAATTTAGCGATGTCGAGACTGATATTGGACCAGATCACGTATTGGAAGAAAGTTGTTCGTCTGATTCCGAATGTGAAGAGAGCTGCTGTGAGCAATAACTAGAATTCACCATCCCATAATATTGCTTCTTCAAATTTAAATCAAGACCAGAGTTTTCATCAGAAGATGATGAACCTTTATCTAATATTCAATCGAGACCGAGGAAGACGAATTATTTCGGTAGAAATCGTTTTCGCTGGTCATCTACCCCACATTCTTCACGGTTGAGAACTTTTCAACATAATATAGTGCTGCACTATATATATACACCAGGTATAAAACCAGCATAATTATGGTGGTGAGATAAATTCCTCTTCTTCTCCGCAAAGCACCAATTTGCCTCGAATGCTCAAATAAGCTATGTATTCACTGCCGTGAAAAACTCTAAATTAAGGGGTTGCAATTTTGTTGATTTTATTATTTTATTTTGAATTTACATATTTTTCCATGTTTATTGTTAATTGAACGTTTAAAAAAAGTTATAACGATATTCCTGATTTATGTGATCATTTTTCTGGATCTCATCTTCCAAAGGTGTTCGTGTGTAAGTTTAAAATTAGAGTTAATAACAATTATTAGAGTTTAAACAAAAAGAAAAGTTTATTTTACATGTTCCTTTATTTTTAATAAATAGTTTAATATATTCCTAAACATATTTTAATTAATTACAAAACCTTTCTTGGCTATTTTTTATGAAATTGAATTATTTTACTTTGAGGTCCAACAGACCCTTGTTAGGTGGTTGTGTGACAAAAATATATGCTAGGTCGTAAAGGGTTAATTTATCTAAATGTAATACAATAATTCCTCTTTTGTTGCTTCAGAAACAAGTTTTCAAATGCGGCCAGAGTCTGAAGAAAAGTGATTGCGTGTCGCGAACAACAATACTGAAAAGTGTGCCAAGAAGTAAGTAGATAGAACTGTAACATGTTTATCGACAGAAAACTGGAAAAGAATAGAGAAACTGGATAATGAATCTTAAATAATTTGAGAAAGCAAGGGTGATGAAGGTGCAGGAGATTGATTTGTCATAATTAAAGTGTAATCTTTCTTTTCAGAAGCATGTAGATCACCACATAATATGTAGCCGACACAGACATAATTGGGATACAAGTTTCAGGAATAGAATTTCAAGCCGATTGCTAACCATGAACTAAGTTAAACTAGTGTCAGCCTAGCTCGCATACCTGAGGATATGCATACTTGTATGCAGACCTCAACTACATTCGTAAAAGTATAAAAAACTAGCTCAGTTTTGCGACATTTTATGGTTGTTAATATCAAGTGGTTGATTTAATTTATTGTCATCAAACTTATATTAAGGTTGTATTATTACACTACTCCATATTAAGTATTATTGTTGATAAGTTAGGAAGCAATTTACTAATTAGTATTTCATCACAGATGAAAAAAAAACCGGTCAAGTGCGTGTCGGGCCACGCGCAGTGTAGGGTTCCGTAGTTTTTATAACAGCCAAGTGCGTATCGTATTCGCTGACTGCTCGTTTCGTACCATGCTCTAACTAAAAGCCAAACATGACTACCTAACTAATTTGACTTCCTATACAAATCCTCACCTGATCCGACAATTTTGCATGGAAAGTTTTAATTTTTTTTAGAGATTTGTATAAAACTTGTCATAGCCGGTCTATAGCTGTGGAAAAAACTAAAATACAGATCCAAAGACACCATCTTCTGAAATTAAAGTTATTTTTCACATTGTATCTAGTGGTTTTTTTGGAGTCGTTTATTTTTGTATTTTTTTTTATATAATACTTATTTAAATATGAAACTAGCGCGATACAACTGACGCTTAGCGCCATCTATCGACATTTCTATGGAGTTGTTCGAAATTTTCGAGTCAAATACAATTGGTCGACTATTACTCGTAAACTTGTAAAGCCCACTTATGTGTGATAGTTTTCCTTTAACCTTCGTCATATATAGGTACTACTGCTGTGACATTTGAATTTCTAACTACAACCGTTTAGTTAGTAGAGGGGGCGGACACTTGACTAACGAAAATTGGTACTTTAAAGCTTGATAAGTCACGAACGGTTTACTTAATCAAAAAACGGTCTTCCCAAACCCCTAATATTTTGAGAGACCTATCCATCGATATCCCATACTATGGGAAGAACGAAAAAAAATAATTATCATCCCACTTTACATGTAGGGAAGGTACCCTACATAATTGTTTTTATGAAAATTTTATTTCACTACCTTTTCGGCGTCATTAACTCATGCCAAATTAAAACTTTCTAGTACCAATAGTTTTTGAGCTAAACCGCGGACAGACGGACAGACAGACGGACATGGCGAAACTATAAGGGTTCCTTATTGACTACGGAACCCTAATTAGGTTTACTATTATTGGCAATATTTCAGGAGGTATTTCTAACCCTTGAAAGATTGCTGTCAATTAAAATTCAGTTTTTCTTTCATACCTGTAGTTTTTTAAGTCAAAATAACATTAAAGTATTTGACTACATATTATTATGTATATTTATAATATAATAATTATTAAAATATTGTATGTCAACTAAAGTCCTTATGTTTAGAGAAAAAATAATTGTGTCTTAAATCAAGTCTCTATGTATGTTTTACTGATATATATATAAGTTTGAAATTCATACATCCATATTGAATGAAAAACTATTAACTTTCAAAATATTACTTTTCAGTGATGGAAATGAACTAAAATTAATTCAATGGAGAGAGCAGGTTAATTTTTTTAACTGTTTACTTATTAATTAAATTGTTTAGATATTTGAAATTTAATAAATATAATTATATTGAACTTTTTAATTTGTTAATTTTAGCAGAAAAATCTGAAGCCAGAGAAACAGGAATAACGTAATGAAATATTAAAGTAAATTAATTTATATTTAAAAAGACTGATTGTGTAACGTTTACTTTTTAATATCAAAATCCTCGATTTACTACACAAATAAAATTTCTAAAATATTAAAATATATTTTATTATTTATAACCTACCCACTAACAAAATACCTTTGTAGTTATACAATAGTTAGCCTGTATACTGTAGGTGTAGGCTGATAAGAAATTGATTAAGCACATATTCACCAACTCACTGCTTCTGAGAGGAGGTGGGCTGGTTGGTTTGACGGTGACGAAACAAAACATTGTTAGTGATCCACCGTTGGGATTGAAAGTGGTAGTCACTTTTTTTTTGTACAAAATATTATTTAGGGCATACAAGCAGAGAAGATGAATTTTATAATACATGTAAGATAAAAAGGTAAATCTAAATAAGACAGTTGCTGAACCCTTTGAAATGGTCAATTTTAGAAAAAGTTGAAAGTTGAAATTTTATGACGTAACGCTAAAAAATAAATACGAGTTGTATTCCATAGGATAAATACACAGTCTTAGTAAAAGTATAGGTAGCTAACTAGCACTATCAGCGTGGATTTCGAAAAATGATAGCCTATAGCACTCATCAATAATGCACCTTACTACTGAAGATATTTTTTTAATTTTAGAATTAATTCGAAAGATTAACCCTCCCCCCCTACATACAAAATTTTACCTTTAAATATCAGCACATCTGAAGCTCTGTATCATAATATTTCTAAGATGATTCTCACACGACGCTCAATGCTGCAGCGGGTGGTAAAGTAGATGCTCTGGCAATCTGTTGCAATCAATCATAAATATACCTATATGTACAAACGAAAACATAAAAACATGGTAACCGATAGACGACCATTTCTCACTGATATCTTAATTATCTCTCTCCATACAAAACAGCTAAAACAAAGTAATCTAGAATATTTTTAACAACAACAACAAATGAACCTAATGAAGCATACACTACACAAAAGAAAGAATATTAAGTTATTGGAAATAATACTGAAACATCTAACTTTAGTCTATTAAACTAAAAAAACGTAGGTAATTTTTAACGTAAAAGTTTTCGTATAAAATCGGTATCGGTTCAAACAACGATTTACTTTGTGTGTGCTTTGATCCGAAAAATTGGAGTGAAACTCTTCAAGGAAGGATACAGAAGTTTTTGCATTACGTAGGTGTTTGAACTTGATATGAGTGGATAGAAAACTTGACAGCAACAGTTTTTTATAACACTATATAAATACAAATACTGTTTGTGTAACATAGTATTGTTTTTTACTAATAAAAAAACAATACTATGTATTCAGGCGAAGTAGTTTCAGAATAAAACCTATATCCTCCTACAGTATATGGCCTGACTGAGTATCCAATGTTTTCATATATCTTCAACCATTTTCAAATGTAACCATTTTTTCTTGCTTCTCTTGTATCCCTATTTGTTCAATTAACCTCTGGATGTGCTTTCGTAACCCTTATTTAAGTTCCTTCAACAATGTGATACCAACTTACCGACTTTTTAAATGGCCTAGCTGTACATCAGCTAGGCCATTTAAAAAGTCGTTGCAAAGAGAATCTAATACACTACGTTTTAAGTCGTTGTAAACGGCGGTTTCCAAATCCTAAAAGACATATCATCACTGTCCCGTTCAAATTCTATTCCAAATTTGATTAATGTAAATTTTGTGGGATATACGTACAACACATAAAACCCGTATCACTCCACGGATGTAAATTAGGTCATCGATTTAAACAGGCTGGGGCTATCCAATTTTACAGTCCATGTGTTCTGAGCGCGCGGGAGCCGGGACTAAGAGACGGTAAGTTCTGTTCGCACATGTTTCAATATTAGTTTCAGGGATATAAATGTTTTGGGATGAGTTGGTAGTTTAGTTGATGGTTAGGAACGAGGAAAGGTTTCAGAATCATACTGAAATCGAATACTAGTAACGATGATACAGCTGGCTCAGTGGTTGAGTGATTGACTTTAGTGCGAATCACGGGTTTGATACCCAGACGAAATAAATGTTTGCATGGCTTATAGCTCGTTTGCCTGGCCTAGGTGTTTGTAGACTGATGCATTTTAAACGCACTCATAACATATTAAAAATCTTGTTATGGTATCCCATGAGAACCTACCACTATACATTACGTGAAAATAAAAATTACCACATCTTTATCTTATTACGTAAATCAATAACTTAGTACGGCTCTTTAGTTATTTTTTCATAAAATTTCTTACCGAATATTCAATATTCGATGTAACACACACATGACATGATGTATGAAGGCACTAAGAAAAGCCTAAGATACCTATCATAAGAAAAAATGGTTTTGTAAGAAGAAAGCGAGTGTTTGAATATCCGGAATTTAAGTATAAGTATGTTGAAATCTAGGCTGAGAAAACTTTCTCGGGGACGGAAGCACGGCGCGCGGCGTCGGGCTGTGATGGGCAGTGGGTTTAGTGCTAGGGTGATCAGCACCCGCTGAACAGAAGTCGCTGTCTATTGCAGGTTTTCTTAGCCTAGATATCATATGTGTAATAAAATAGAATGTTTGTTGTAATGTTGTAAATACCTACTTGTAGAATGCATAATTATGACATGTAAACATATATGTGAGTAGTTAGTAGGTAAGGTTATTTACATATTTTGTTTAATGTAAGTTATTAGCGATTCTCGCCAACAAACTGCGAAGTTTGACGAGTAAAATATAATTATAAGACTATGTTACCCCAACATTGCAAAACTAAATTAACAAACACTTGTACAATAAAAACCTGGACACAAAGGCGGGTCAAATATCTAAGCAAATCACTATAAAGCAGTTTGATGCAGTTGATGGTTTCAAATCTCTGAAAAGTTATTAATGTATTTTTTTTTTGCAATTGTTTCTTTACCATAATATTCGCACTTCTGAAATCGCCCTGTATATAAAAAGGTCACGCTTGGAGTATATACATTCAGATTATAATTATAAATATCACAATATATTCTGATGCGGATTTCATTAATATATATTATTTTTTTATTGTTGATAGGCTTGCGTTTGACCACCATCTCACCTGATGTTAAGCGATGATGTGGTCGAAGATGAATCACGATTGACTAGGAGTAATCTTGTTAGGGAAAAAAATTTGCTCCTGCAGATGTGTACGGTCAATTGAACGAGCTCAAAATACAATGAATCATGTCGAAATTGCACTTGCGCGAGTCCCTTATTAAATAAAGACACATAACGTAATCTTAGTAAGGCAGTGTATTCATGTAAAGTAAGCTTCAACAGTAAACCGACACAGATCCTTGATGCGCAAGGGCAACTCGCTGTCCGACCATGGACCATGCCCGGGTCGACGGCGCGTCGTGTTTCACGCGCGCCTCAAAGAGCGTCAGCAACATGACGAGGCCCCCTCTGCAGAGGGCCGAATCCTGCCGGGGTCGTGGGACTCATCCCGTTACCGTGGCCCCGGTATGTAAAGAATTATTGAAGGAACACCGTGGATTTTAGTCAGTAAAAGTCTGACAGTCCCTCCCACCCTGCCCGGAGTGGGAGGACTTATTTGATAATTTTACCACGTTAAAAAAAAAAAAAAAAAAAAAAAAAAAAAAAGATCCTTGATGCGCGGGGAGCCCTCGTGTTTGATGGACGAAGTTTCTGAGCAAGTACATCGATGTGACGCACACTCACATGGACAGGTCTGAAACTGAAGATGAAATATAAATATGTTTGACAATAGATCTTTTTAATCCCAGGAAAATTTACCGTGGGATAGATAAATTTATCAAAATTTTTAACGCAGATGCGGGGAGCAACAATTCCATACATTATAAATACGATTGTGATTGTTTCTTTTTGTGTTTTTTTTTTCACGATAAAAGAGGCAACCGATCGATGATATTTTTGGTGAGGAGATATTTGGAGGGCTGAGAGTGATATAGGGTACTTTATCGCCGATCAAAGTTTTTACGCGAGTGAAGTGCAGTGGTAGAGATACATTTTCTTAACATTGCCGACAGCATAATTATCATATACACGAATGACCATCACCAAAACAGAACTATCCAAAGTGTGGCCTCATCGACTGGTTGGGTTATGCTATTAGATCGGATACATGACTCACATTCACAGATTTTCTCCTGATCTTCAAACAGCGAGGTCGTCTGCATCGACACCTGCATAAGCTCCTGATCCTCGCCGAATTCCGCATTCTTGTCCTGAATCGGGACCAAGAATTTATTTGGTCTTCGCAAGAGCAATTTGAACCTGAATGGAATATTTGATGATTAATGATTGACATCAGGTGTTGTTTATCAACACTTTGCATAAAGGTGGTATAGAGGAACATCGTCAACAAGTGGTCCCTTCTGTAAGGCATGTTAGTGTGCGTGAGACGGAGTGAGGTGTCCTGTTGATGTCACTGTCTGTAAATTATAGAGACCAATCAAAATAACTAGTGTTGCCTTCTGACGATGATAACTTTTGTTTACAGAAAGCATTTGATGGTCTATCATTATCACATCAAAACCAATATGCATATACATATAAGTCTGACTAAAATAGCGATTGTGGTTTTTTTTCTGTCTGCGGCTCTCTATTTCTGGTGAGTATATTTAAGTTAAATATTACGTAGTTCTAAGTTTCTGTTAGGCACATATTCGCACTCCCAATTTTTTTAAATAGTCTCTCGCACTGAGGTTTGCTTTTAGAGAACCCATTTTGAAACTCACCTTTGTACATAAAGTGTTCTGTTGTATTTGTATGTTTTTTTAAGTGTAGGTTGCTACATCTCTGCAATTGAAGATAGGTATCATAATATTAAAATAAATGCCTATTTAACTAACTTATTATAGATAATTTCACCACGTAATGCATATTTTCAGTTTCATCGGTATTGTGTTTTTGAGAACAATATAAATATAATATTCCACAACTTTTTCACACAACGCCATCTAGTCCCAAACTAAGCAGAGCTTGTGGTATGGGTACTAGACAACTGATAAACATACATATATATTTCTAAATACATACATATTATAGATAAATTACACCCAGACAAAGAACAAATGACCGTGCTCATCACACAAACATTTGTCCTAGGTGGGAATCGAACCCACGACCTTGCGCATAGCAGTCAGGGCCACTGACCACTATACCAACGGGCCTGTCATACAATGTCATATAATGTAATACATTATAATCGCCAATACTTATCCATACTTATCGCTAACGACCTCTTAGTGCTGTTGAGTTTGTGGCGGTTTTATAAACAGAAATGTTAAGCAAGACACTTACCCATCATTTACTTAATTATACTGTACATTAATATTTTGTGTTTTATATCAAACTCAAAATGATTTAGGTTATGGTATTTACTAGTGTCAGATCTGAGCCAACTTGAATTACTGTTGTAGGTATTACGTTATACGTGCATATTCAGCTAAAGCTTACGATGCTTATTCATCATCCACTTAACCTTGTTCCAACTATGTTGTGGTCGGCTTCCAGTCTGACCGGGTGCAGCTGAGTATTAGTGTCTTACATGGAGCGACTGACTATCTGACCTCCACAACCCAGTAGCTGGGTAACACGATACCCTTGGCTAGACCAGTGTCAGATTTACAGGCTTCTGACTACCTGTAATGACTGTCAGAGAAGTCTAAATGACAGTCGGGACCAACGGCTTTACGTGCTTTCCGAGGCACGGGGTATCACACCGACCACTTTCAAACTCTGGACTACTGTGAAATTAATATTAGAAAAACCGAATAGCAATGTTTGGAATCCAACCCTTGTGCTCAGCAGTCGCGCTTGCGACCACTCCACCGAAATATAAAAAAAGTATGTTAACTGAGTTCAAAGAGCACATGAATCCGCAATATCATACCATAAGCGTGAATTACTGCAATGACAAAGCTATTATCATCATTATAGTCGCTCATCATCAATTTTTTTTTATTACGGTTGAGCCCGCTCTTGACCTCGATCTCGCCTGATGATAAGCGATGGACGAGGTCTACGATGTGACGAGCGCTCGCATAAATCGCATAAATAGGCATCTTTTGGGCTCCCAAAAGATGCCTATTTATTATTGCTTTTGCATTGCTCGCAACCGAAAAATTTTTAGTCTCCAGATAAATATTTTATTATAAAATAATTTTAACACAAGAATCGAATTATGAAACATTATAAATATTTAAACATAATTATTTTCTTAACCTCTAGAGCCCCAGCGGCACAAAAACGTGCCAGAAAACAAGTATTAGTTGAGCCCCGCTGGCACAAATTTGTACCACCAAACCCTGACCGATTTAAAACTGTATTTGTAGTAAAGATAAGTCTTAAAATCGTTTGTGACTGGGGTCAGATTACGCTTACGATAAGAGCCCGCCCACGGTACTTGACGGATAGTTGACCTAATAATGGCGGTTCTTGAGAGGTTAACACATATTATCAAAATTAAGGACTTGAGATCCAACCCCCTGATTAGCAGTGTTATCGCCACTTACCTTCACTAACTAAAATATAAATCTTCGTGCACTAGTGTGAGATCACGTCGAATAAGACAAACTGAAACAAGTAACTGAAGATTAATTATTTGTTTGTCCGACAAACTGTGTTGGATTGTTGCGGTGTACTATGGACTGGGGTATAATATAGCCTTAACCATGGCATGCGTGATAATAATGTGATAGAACAGAAGATGTTAAAAGCATAAAAATCCAGGTTCAGCTGACTAGCTACCAAATAATTTAGTACCCAGACAGACGGGTTATACCTGAAAAACACTGTTTTCTTTAAATTGCAATATTTGTCCGAGTTCCTTCCGTAGTAAGACCGTCATAGTTAAACTAAGTTTAATTTTGTAATTACCCATAATGATTATTGAATGAAGATTATTTATTTTATTTATAGAATTTACTTTGTTAAAATGACTGCCATCACAAGACTAGAAACGTAGAGATAAATGACTTTGAAACAGGCTTAGTAGACGGAAACCTTCCTAATCATGATCTTTATCTACAAAACAGTAATATAAATGCTCTGAAGCTCTTGACTAGTGCTTTATATTTTGCTATTTCAGCAATCGCATTCGCTGACATAATGGCACTACTCCTGGAGCCTCAGGGAGCAGTCTTTCTAATATATCGCTACTTTTTTAAATAATGGCTAATTGGTGTATTCAATCTTTTGTCTGAAATCGTAAGATGTCATGAAATAACTTAGAGTTATAGAAACCAAAAGTAAGGGCTCGAACAATTTCACGCTCCAACTTTATATCGTAGAAGTTTGCGAGTTGTCGCGGTCCATCGAAAGTGTTTAGTATTTATGTGCGCAGCAATCAGTTTGTTTAGAAAATAATTTAGTACACAATTATATTGTTGACTATCGGTAAATATTTGCAAAGACAGCTTGTGTTCTGCTGTATAATTTATTACCATATCCTTCTGTTAGTTTTATGAGGCGAGACAAGTTTGAAAACGAAAGAAGTTGGGAATTTTATGATGGTACAACTATTCCGTAAGCATAACTACGTGGCTGGCTACAAACTTAATCAAAGGATTGGTTACTACTTAACCCAATACCTACTAATATTGAATTTTGTTTCAAAAAACTTTATATTTTGGTTTTCGGGTATAAACATTAAAAAGACATTCGGTCTTTGGGAATAAGGCCGAAGACTGTGGAATTTTTTCTTCACTAAAACCACTCTGTTGGTCACTATTAGCAAATTGAGGAAAACCCGGATCTTCTGAAGAGACCATGGCTCATAAGTGAGAAAAAGGCTTGGTCACAATGTTGTAAATGCACATTTGTTTCATGCCACCTTACAAAAATATGAGTAGAGTACCTATTTGAATAATTTTCACATTCTGATCACTTCAATTTTAATTCTCTGGTGGTGGTTTACTAGAAGAAGAATTATGATGAAAATGATAGTTATTATAACATATTTTACGTACTCATAAACATCTGAAATACGTACACTACACGGTTAAATAAAGCATTTTATTGTAGTTTCTTGCAACTTCTTATTCTCTGGCTAACCCAGTATCATGGCAAATAATTAACAATTATATTTTCCCAACCAGTGTGATTAGATTAGTACTAGAATCGTTATAATTCCACAGTAATCATTACTTAAAACTAAGTGCTTTGATTTTTTTTTTTTATTGTCGATAGGCTTGCGTTTGACCACCAACTCACCTAATGTTAAACGATGATGTGGTCGAAGATGAAGCACGCTTGCCTAGAAGTAACCTATTCACTCTTGACTTAAAGTCTCCCAGGTTATTGCTAGCAGGAAACACACTCCGGCAGGTAATTTCACTTCTATACGCACAATGAACCTATTCCCAAAACGTTTTGTCCGTATGGGTGGTATGTCCACCATGTAACGATGGCGCATCGCCGTTTGTCTTGTAGTCCAATGATGGAACGGGCTTGATGGAATTAGATTGTGCAATTCCATCGCACACTCCCCAAAATGCTGTTTTTTTTTTACTTTTAATCATACCTACTTGTATAGTATTTATATATAGCTTGGGTATACGGGACGGATAACTGTAACAGCAGAACCTTACACTTTGTGTGGCCCACACGTGCTTGGCCGGTTTACTGTCTGACAGAAGCAGCCAAGTTTCAGTGGTCTTAATATATTAGTGCGAGTTATCGTTAACTTAGTAAGCTGTATTCAAATCTGTCGTCAATAGCTTCCAAACCAGTTTGGTCTCCTACATACCTGCATTGAAAATTGCGAAATCTCGAGTTTTAAGGATATGTTAGAGCATGATATAAATATTCGTAAGGTTAGAGTAATTTTTTTTTCTATGAAACGCTTAGATCGCGCAGTCTAAGCGCGTGGTTAATAATCTACAACATGTCAAGGTCATATAATTCAGCTTATATGCAACAAGCAAAGAATAAGCATTGCCAATTAACAAGGCAAAGCTGCTAGTCTTCTGGGTGTTGAGGATATCGAATAGTTCTCTTACCAAGATGTTGTAAGTGTGGGATCCTCAACTCAATTAAACCACTACTTCACGTTGCCAGCTATGCAAAGGAGCCCCAATAACACAAAACCTATAAAATTCTACACCAACATCTCCTCTGAATTTTATACTCTGACCATCACTAAACACACTTCGCTTATAAAACTCCTAACTTATCTACTTGACTTTTCTTTTCATCTATCTTGTCACATTTTAAAAACATTCCTAACAACATTTTGGTTTTAAATGCCATAGACTTAAAAACCTGCCAGTAAACCATAGACATAAAATTCCATAAAACCAATATTACAACATCCCCTCTGAATTTTATGTTTATTGCAATTAGAATAACATCTCCTATTTAACTCCTATCAACTCATTTAAAAAAAAAAAAACCAACTCAATTAAACCACTACTTCACGTTGCCAGCTATGCAAAGGAGCCCCAATAACACAAAACCTATAAAATTCTACACCAACATCCCCTCTGAATTTTATACTCTGACCATCACTAAACACACTTCACTTATAAAACTCCTAACTTATCTACTTCGACTCTATATAAAATTATTATAAAACTCCTGACTTATCTACTTCGACTCTATATAAAATTATTCAACGCTATCTTCAACACCAACTCCTCGAACTTCAACATCTTCACCACTAACTTCAACTTCAACGTCTTCAATCCTGCGATCAGAAACCTCAGCATCTTCATCACTAACTTCCGCATTTTCTTCACTGCGAAAATCATCACCAACAACTCCTTTGCATCGCTTTCAAATTTCAACCACTATATCATCTCTGACTTCCCCTCTGAAAATATTATTTTCTTTTGTTTCCAAGCGACATATTGTCTTTCTTAACAACTTTGAATCTTCAAATCATTTTCAACAAATTTTATCTTGTAATCCAAAGAATTTTTGGACTTATCTTTCGTCGATCTTCTTACAACATCTGGTTAAATTTGCCCGGGGCAGCCCATAACCTGTTAAATACCGTCTTGGAAGCGTCCTGGGCCATAACCTGTTGAGGATATCGAATAGTTCTCTTACCAAGATGTTGTAAGTGTGGGATCCTTTGTTCAAATAAATTACTTCATTCTGTAGCTTCACTGCGTTTTATTTCATTCCAAAAAACCCTTTACAAAATTCTAAATTACATTCTATACATGTTTGATAAACTTGGTAAACTGCTCTAAAAAACTAAATCATTTATGATCGACCATATACCACTGCTCCGACTACTACTATTTCTTCAACTCCTAATATTTTCTACTTGACTTTTCTTTTCATCTATCTTGTCACATTTTAAAAACATTCCTAACAACATTTTGGTTTTAAATGCCATAGACTTAAAAACCTGCCAGTAAACCATAGACATAAAATTCCATAAAACCAATATTACAACACTGGGCACATTTCTAGAAGACAACAATGTGAAGGAGTAAGTACTAGTGATGCAACGAATACTACTTTTACGAATACGAATACGAATATCAAACCTACTATTTAGCGAATACGAATACGAATATCTCGCCATGGTAATAAAAGACTTATTTATTTGATAAATGTTTACTCTTCTAATAATTAAAATTTACAATAGGCAATTTTTTTATTTAAAAAACATAAAATTTGTAGATTTTCTGGTTTTAGGCGATTTCTTTTTTCAGTCTGGGTGTTCCCAGCCATTGAAAAAGTCTTTCCGAGGTGACTGTACATGGCTTCAGTGAAAAATATTTTTGGGCGAGTTTTTTCAGACTTGGAAAATTTTCAAATCGGCAGTAAATAGAGTTGCGGACAAAAATATTACTTTTTAAATATTCGTATTAGTATTCGCCGAATACGAATATTCGGAAAATGTCTACTATTCAGCGAATACGAATATTCTGAAAATGTCTACTATTCGGCGAATACAAATATTCGTATTCGTATTCGTTGCATCACTAGTAAGTACCTCGAAGCCTAAGTGTTTTTGTAACAGACTTCAAAAAAAGGAGGCGGTTCTCGGTAAAAAGTTTTTTGTGTTGTACGTAATTAGTAGATGTAAGTAAGTAGTATTTCTTTGATTTACAGAGATACGAATTTTACTACCAAATAAATAGTTAACATTTTGAATAAAAAAGATAACTAGCAATGTGGGTAGAATACATATTACTAACACATTTCTCCAACTAAAATAAGGTAAAATATTATAAAGTGTACAATAAAGTATATAATAAATAAATAAATATGCTAGTGTCTGGATTGGGTTCACGACAATAGTGTAATGGCAGGGTTCGAATTCGTATCAACTTAGAAAGTATTTATGAAAGTTCGTCTCGGTGTTAAAGTTCGCGGCTGTGTGTACTCATCAATAGTTTATTAAGGGCTTCGAAGAGTTAACAAAACTCACGTAAGAAGGGAAAGAGATGGAGGATATAAGGCGTCGTTTATGATGTAGTTAGAAACTAAGTGTTAACTAAATATATAGGCAGAAATGACACTCACGAAGAAACAGAGAGGATTGGTTTCGTTCTGTATTTAGACTAATAGTCCACATTGTCTTACTGTGCTTTTTCATTTAGTGTAACTCTCCAACAATCTGAAAAAGGAAATTAAATTTTGATTACTAATCACGGAGTTTCTTACTGGTTCAGAGGAACCGGTAAGTTATTATAGAGAAAATAAAATAAGTTCGTATTATTTTATGTGTTTCGTAATGAAATGTCTATCTCAGTCAGGAATAGAAATTGAAAGAGAGCGGAAGTGATAGAGTGTGCGAGAGGGACGAAAGATAATTGGCGGATACCACACTAGTGTTTGGCCACACACTGAATGTTTTTAATTAATATAGGTAGTTTTTACGTAACTCAGAATTCTGCATTTATATATTTTCATTTGAAATAAACGTCGAGAATTTTGCAAGTAGGTACTTATGAGAGCGCCTCCTTATATCAAAGTTAGCAGCAATGTTTACTCATCAATAGGTAGTTTACTCATTTGCAAGGAGATGATTAAAGGCTTCGGAGAGTTATCAAAATTAATTAATTTCTTTCTCTTTCAAATTTTCTCATCGAAGAAATCGGAAAGATACTTTCAAATTTTCTCATCGAAGACATCGGAAAGATAAGTGCCCAAAACAAAAATCCAACAGCTTTTTTCTAAACTATGTCGGGGGACTGCTTCCAGTTTTATCGAATGCTGCTGTGTACTAGTTTTTTAAATGAAGCGAGTTCCTATTAACCATTAAAAAGGTTTGGCTTCCTTGTGATTGTCTAAGAATATGTCATTTTATGAATTACACAATTAGTGCGTGAGTGAAACGACCCTTTACCCTTGTCAACACTGACAGTCGATAACAGCAACTTGGCGTATTGTTGTCCTGGCGATAGTTTAACACTTGCGGCCGAATATAGGCTTATTTGTACATCGACGAATGAATATAGATCTTTTTTGTAAATCAGACCTTAAATTACTTAAAAAGGGAGTGAAAGAATAATGGCGAAAAAATTGTTGATAGAATATTTGAGCGTCTACAAATGTCATGTTTGCAAATGTTAATAAAATAATTTCTTCGTTTTTTTTCAAGATATGCTTAAGAACTGACCCACTCTAATAAAAAATATAATTTATTTTAGAAACACAATTGACTAATATGGTTACAAGGGAATAGATTATTTTTTTCCGTTACAATTTAACTTCATGTCTTTTAGCCTAATATTGTCTCAGTTGAAAGTTCTCTGTTGGCTTCTCTACCATATATTAGTAAATCTACTCCAATTTACTTAAAGTGCTTTGCCCTTATCGCATAAGTATACTTTACAAGCGTATTGATAAACCGTAATAAATATAATTGCAGATTTTTCTTAAGAATTCTGCTGAATAAATAAATACTAAAATAAAGTCATACTGCAAGCAAAGTATGGCAACAATACGACATGACATTGACATCTGCGTAAGGTGTATTTGATAATGATTCAAGAACTTACAGAGTGTGGTTCATGGTAGGGGTGTGAGTCCAGCTGTTGTTACGGCTTGCTACGACACATTTTATATTTGTTAAGTTTTACGCGGATTTGATTATTTAGTATATTATATTTTGTTTAAGCGAATATTATTTTAAAACACGAAATTATTTAGTCACATACACTTCTTCAACAAATAACACCGATTGTTTTTTCTTGACACTGTCTAAAGTCATTTCACGTTGACACTTTCATAGGTTGAATATTTGAATTGATATAAAAGGAGTTTTATCACAACACTTCCCCTTATTCAACACATGAAATTTCCCAGACTAGTGCACAACGTAAGGAGGAGAAGGCAGGACGAGGTAATGCTTTGGTCATTATATCAGCTACTTGAGAAGCAGTCCCAACTCGTTCCACTTCGACGGCTCCTTCGGCCACTAACTCCCTCACGAAGAAATGGCGAATCCGAATATGCTTTGTCCGCTTGTGAAACTCCGGGTTGTGGGCAAGATGAACGGCTGCTTCATTGTCCACGTAGAGATGGGGGATCTGTGAGAGCATTGTTAACTCTTTCAGGATTCTTGTCAGCCAAACAAGCTCTCTCGCTGCTTCACTCGATGCCACAAGTTCAGCCTCCATTGTTGATATTGAAACTGAAGCTTGTCTTTGACTCAGCCATGAAATTATTCCACCTGAATATCGGCATACTACTCCAGTAGTTGAGCGTCCAGTTTCATGATCTCCTCCGTGATCTGCGTCAATGAATCCTTCGAGCACACTGGGCAAATATTGTGCCTTATATTTGATACCTAGGGCACTTGTACCCTTGATGTAACGCATGATCCTTTTGACTTTTAGCCAATCATCTCGCGAAGGTGATTCCAATTTTCGGGATGCAACACCCACAGCACAAGCTATGTCCGGACGTGTTCCGACCATTAGGTATGCAAGGGCACCTACAGCTTCCCGGTAAGGAATTTTTTCGTAAGTGTCGCTTTTTCCTGAATGGCACGATTCCTTTTCAATGGGCGTTGTCATAGAATTACAGTCTGCCATTCCGAAGCACCTTCTTTGCATAAATAAATAAATAAATAAATATGCCTCTTGAGTAATAAATACAGAGCCATCCTTTTCTCTGCAGATTTCCAGACCTAAATAATATGTTGCAGGTTTTACTGTTATCTGCAATCTCGTTTTCAAGTTGTTCAGAAAAGAATCGGCTATGTCTTGGTCTGAGGCTGCTACTAATCCATCGTTGACGTACAATGTGATAAGCAGCTTCTTGCCATTGATTTGCTTTGTGAAGAGACAACAGTCAGCTTCACATTGCCCAAAATCCATGTCAAGGAGAATCTCTTCGAAGCAGGAATTCCAACACCTAGGAGCCTGTTTTAAGCCGTATAGACTTCGATTAAGCTTACACACATTTGATGTTCCATCAGCGTATCCATCCGGTTATTGCACATAAATCTCTTCTGACAGCTTTCCATTCAGAAAAGCGGTGCATACATCAAATTGTACAAGGTACAGGTTCTCTTGAGCAGCAACGCTTAACAGAGCTCATACGGTTGCAAGTCGAGCAACAGGACTAAAAGTTTCATCGTAATCTCGTCATTTTCTCTGTAGAAACCCTTTTACGACAAGACGAGCTTTTTACTTGTCTATGCTGCCGTCTGGATTCCTTTTGATTCAAAGAACCCACTTGCAAGGAAGAGCTTTCCTACCTTTAGGCAAAGTGCAGGGTGACCAAACATTAAGGTTCTTGAGTGAGTTCATTTCTCTGTCCATTGCCTTTTTCCATTCTTCACAATCTTCACGATTCATCGCGTCTGCAAAATTCGACGGAAAAGCTTCTGAAACGCAAACAAAATCTTCAAACCCTGATGGAAGTTTGAGAATGGAGCGATCGCGAAGGTTGTAACGTGGAGTGGCTTCAGCATCATGAAACTCGTCGTTATCATTTTCATCATCATTGTTTTCTTCTTCTTGGACTTGTTCCAGGTTTTCTCCCTGATAATGATTCAAGAACTTACAGAGTATGGTTGATGGTAGGGGTGTGAGTCCAGCTGTTGTTACGGCGACACACTTTTATATTTGTTAAGTTTTACGCGGATTTGGTTATTTAGTGTATTATATTTTGTTTAAGCGAATATTATTTTAAAACACGAAAATATTTAGTCACATACACTTCTTCAACAAATAACACCGATTGTTTTTTCGTGACACTGTCTAAAGTCATTTCACGTTGACACTTTCATAGGTTGAATCAAAGAGTATGTAAAACCTAACGGGTTAAATATTTGAATTGATATAAAAGGAGTTTTATCACAACAGTATTGACAACTGCCGCTATCTCATGTAATGTCGGTTGTGTTTCCGTACTTTTGAAATTATTAACTGCTTCTGTGTATACACTGAGCTTTTCCTTGCGACTAGTGCTTGCCTAAGGATTCCTATCAGCTGCTATTTACGACGACGACGTTTTGCTTTGACTTTTTTGGACTACGATTCTACCTGATACTTTGGACTTTGTTATTTGTGCATCCATTTGTATATCACAATGGGAAGTCGTGTAATGCCTACTCGCATAATGTGTGTTAACTGCCGCATAAGTGGAAGTGGCCAATGGATAATTTAAAAGAGATTTTAAATTACTGAGGCAAGATTATTTCCATAGATCACTTCCCCACATGATGCAAAACCTCCAGATAGTTAGCGGCTTTACTAAATGAGTTTGGTGCTCGCCTGCAAGACAATGAATTATTAAACATAATATTATGCAAAATATGAATTTAGAAAATAATCTGGCTAGTATGGTTGAGGCTGTCAATATGAATAACAGAACTTCTAATTTCCAAAACATATCAGCAAACAGAAACAATGTTTACTTTCCTGTCTTAGAATATAGAGACCTCATTCTATTCGCCCTGGGAAGGTACCAAACACGACAAGCACGTTCATATTATGGTGAACATATACGTTTCCACGGCGGATGCAGGATTGAGGTATGCAGTGAGCGAGTAAATTCATCTGAATACAATCTTAGAGGCAGTAGTGATACAACCCTTATTAGAGGTAAAATTAAATCACGCCATGTCTTTAGAAGGCAATACGTATATATTAATAGAAAATAATGTGCCCGGCCGTGCAGGAATAATAGAGTACTGTTGCAGTTGCTTAGTGGGAAGACGAACTGTCGGATGTTGCGCGCATACCATGACAGTAGTTTGGTATCTCGGATGGGCCAGACATTAGACAACTATTACTCCACCATCAAGTTGTTTGGACGATATTATAATAAGAGAAGATGAAGAATAAATACACACATATATAAAACAAATTGTTTAATTTTTTATAAGTACCTATTACCTACTCTTATATTATTTATTTATTTAATACGACTAAGAACCATATGAGAGGATGGCAAACAAATGTTCCGACTGATGGAAAGTGATCTCCGCGGCTTATATGGATCTGTATTACAAAAGGCATTGTACATGCGTTGCCATCCTAGAGACAGAACCGCAATTAATTTGTAATACTTAATGCCTGTAAGTATAGCTTTCATAACGCATAGTTACTTGTTTAAAACAGATTTTCGATATAATCAACCTCTAATACCTTGAAAGTGGCGGGGGACCCCTTTTTTTGCTTTTAACCCACCACCCACAACCCGTAGAGCTACCAACTGAAGTTTAAACTGGCTGGCAGTAACCAATGTTTGGTATTTAATTCAACCTAGTTTGAATAAGGAAATAACTCTTTTTATGTATTTAACTTTTCCTTGTTTTAATAAATTAATATTATTTGAAACCGTTTATTGTTTCAATACCAACCACCTTGCATCTGGGATTGAGTTCCATTACCTCTAGAGGGACAAAATCACGAATGTAACAGTGGCCCGGGGGACCCCGTGTCCAGTAAGCACCTGCGTCAGGTGGAAGGTGAGGACGCCGTGGCGTCTCTCCAGCCACTTCTTAAGACCGGACTTATCGCCGCGATTGCGGCGTCCCCAGCCTTCGGTTGCGACAGCCGCTCTTTCCATGCTGCCGTGAGATCGCGGGCGGGAGATCCCTGGCCAACTGAAATTGGCTCAATACTAGGTCTATGTTTTCCACACTAGCGTTTAGTATGGATATAATCAAGTCTACGGTACCAGTCTGCTTCCAATAAATCGGTTTACGTAATAAGGGCCAGACATAACCTCTAAATCTTCTTCAACGAATATCTTTTTTTCAAGAGTAGTGGATCTTAAGGCAAAAGTGATCATGAATTGAAACTCTATACCCTTGTATATTTTCCATTAATAGACGCTACAAAATTATGCCAACAAAAATTTGTTAGAGGATCCGCCATTGTTCTTTTCCACGCGAACGAAATCGCCAGCTAAAACAAACCTACGGCCGAAATTAATAATCGATCTAATCCAATATTTTTGGATTGAAGATAGAAAATAAAATCCAGATTTGTATTAAAGTGTACCAAAAAGCTATCCACGGATTGAAAGCGCAATCTTAAAAACCAAGCTATCCTTGAGAGGACGGATCATAGATAATGGATCGACCTCTGTTCGGAAATGACAGTTTGAGCGTGTCAATAACCTATCCGTTGAGTTTGACATTTGCTTTGATCGGTGTAAACAATCTCAATCGTAATCTTAAAATTTCGTCAGATTTAAGATTTGTTTTATGGATTTGATTTGTAGAAATGGCAGTGTCGATATTCTCCAGTGATAGTGACAGTGATATGGAGGTCCTTGCTGAGTTATCAGATTGGGATAGCACAGATAGCGAAGCGGGTGAAGAGTTACGACGCCGACGCGCTAATTCAAGGAGGATAAAAAGGGTGAACTATATGCAGAGTCTGGATGATGCTGACTTTATATTTAGGTTCAGATTATCGAAATCTGCAGTAAATTTCTTGTTGACTGAAATAATGCCTGTCGTCCGTGTAACCTCATCAAGGTGAGTTTAATAGTTAGCGATATAAAATGTCCAGTAAAAAGTTTTAGAAATTTTGTATTATGGTATAAAAATGTGTAAACATTATTACAGAAACCATGGAGTGCCACCGCTGCATCAACTCTTGATGACATTAAGATTTTATGCATTAGGCACTATGCTAATTTCCATAGCTGACTTTGTTGGAGTATCAAAATCAACAGCAGGCCGAATAATACGGGATATTTCATCAGCAATCGCCTACTTTTATGATAAATATATTTTTATGCATAGTGGGGCTTCAGAAAAATTCTATGAGATGGCTGGATTTCCCCGGGTTCTAGGAGCAATCGATTGCACTCATATTCGTATACAATCTCCATGTACGTAATTGCTTCATGGAATATATTTTTTAATGCAATTTAACATACTCATTATTTTAATTGACATAAAACTTCTTTCAGGTGTAACATTAGGTGAGGAATATAGAAACAGGAAGGGTTACTTTTCTTTCAATGTGCAAGCTGTTTGTGATGCTGATTTGAGGCTTATGAATGTGGTTGCTCGCTGGCCGGGTTCTGCCCATGATGCAACTATTTTCAACAATTCTATTCTCAGAGGTAACATTTTCACAATGTGATTAATAACTACATAATTAGTAAAATATTATATTGAAATATGGTTCTATAATTTTACAGCCCAATGTGATGCAGGGCAGTTAAATGGCCGCTGGCTACTTGGAGATAGTGCCTATCCAAACAGAAGTTATCTACTAACACCTCTATTAAATCCAAGGAGTGAAGCTGAGCGCAAATACAATGAAGCACATATTCGCACTAGAAATACAATTGAAAGGTAATCCTATTATTATATAATATATGAGTTTGTGAACATGTTTGTTTGTTACTCAAACACTGAAAAATGTCTGAAAGGATTTCAAATAAATTTGGCACACAGATGGACCATATCTTAGATCAACTATAAGTTAAATTTTTTACAGAGTTAACATTATTTCCTGCTAATGCATTAATTTAATGTACCCTTTAATTGCCTTGGTAATTATGATCTAATCAAAGTGTTTGTTTGTTCGCAGAACATTTGGTGTTTGGAAACGTAGATTCCCAGTTGTGGCACTCACACTGCGTGTTTCATTGCCAGTTGTCCAGGCTATAATTACAGCTACTGCAGTATTGCATAATATATGTAGGAATAATAATATAGCAGAAGTTCCTCCCGAGGTTGACTTGGAAATAACACAAACCAGTGATGAAAATAATAGCCAAAATATGAATGACCATGATATCCAAACAAGAACGGATCTTATTATCAATTATTTTACTTAAGCAAATAAAACATTATGTAACAAATCAGTTTTATTATTTTTTCTTTACAAACTAAAAAATTAAATACTATTATATTTGCATGCTACTGAGAAACTTTGTTTAGATGCAAAATTACAAAATATTTTATTGCAAAATTAACATTTCTTTGACAACTGCTCCAATTCTAATTTCAGTTTTTTGTTTTTCAATTTCATATGTTCATTTTCTACTTTCAAATTTTCATTTTGCAATAAAATATTTTGTAATTTTGCATCTAAACAAAGTTTTTTGGATGTGTAATATTCAGCTAGAGCAATATTTCGGGATGCTTTGCCATCGTCTGCTGTTTTAGATTTCTTCTTCCCTGGAAAAGAAATAAGTTTAATGCTAATTTTCAGAAATATGTTCAGCTCTCCACATACCAGTTCATTTGTTAGTTGGTTTTTATAAAAAGGTGTAGATTGCCATTAACACTAAAAAAGTATTATGTAAGAAACTTCTTAACATAACAATGTCTAGTACAAGCTTTTCCTGTTAGTTTTACCCGGAACAATGATAGTAATTGCTATTTCAAGGCAACACAGTTTTCTGGAAAAAGGTATCCAGATCCTAAATTCAGTAAAATCTATATAGCTTCTTAACGGAGCTAAGTAACAAATACAAAATAATGTAATAACCTTTACCATTTCATAAACTAACTTTATGAAACAGTGAAGGTTATATTGTAATTTCAACAGCTTATAATATTTATTAAACAATAACCATTACCTGTTCTTGGTGTACCTAATGTAAGCCTATTGGGTGTAGCTAGACTCACAACTGGACCACTACCCCCTGTCAGCGCACATCCAGACACTTCATTTACGTCTAACGGCACTGGGACTGAAGTGCTAGCATTAGTGTCATTAGACACTGGTATAGCAGTACTCATACCTGTGTCTATCGACACCGGTACATAAAGTGACTTTTCCAAGCCTTGTATATAGTTTATTGGTAACACCTCAGCCTGTCCCCCAATAAACCCATCACCACTACCATCACCATCACCACCAAAATAAACATCTGGCTCCTTATCACCACCAAATGGCACAATAAAACCAGTGGCTGTACTTCCAAGTAAATCTGCCACTCTGTCCAGTACGTCATCGGGGGGTATGTAATCTGGTGTGCCACCACCAGTCTGTAAAAATAAAATGTATTAGTTAAATATCAATGGCTTTATTACTGAACTTGGAGAAAAGCAACGAAGACTTACTTGGATCCGGTTCATTCTTAGTTTAGTACTGCGTTTACGAGCGTTCTTTTTTAAATTCTCCCATTTCAAACGTAGCTGCTGTGGTGTCCTGCGATGAACCGTGGCAGTGGCATTAAACTGATTCGCTAGTCGGAGCCATTCTTCTGTCTTCATTTTATTGTTCGTAGCGTTTGTAGTTTTAGATAGAATTACCTTGCTGTTTTCTATCAAACCTAGCAGGGATTTCGTCTCCTCTTTTGATAGAGGTTTGCCTCTTACCTACAATAAGGACCAATCGTTTTATTGTAAAAATGTTTACGAGAAATAAATGCGCAGAATAACGATTCCAAAGAATGAGTCAATACACCTCCATAAAACAAACCACTTACTATTTCAGAGTCCATAGCTTGAATTGATTAATTGTATCAGTTAAAATCTAACATATAATAAACTAATAACAGGCAAGCAAACAGTTTTGGAGGCTGGCACAGCGTCAACCCAATTTAATTTGTAAAAAAAAAGAAACACCTGCCAAGCTTCCACAGACTAACAAAACGCGTCCTTTTGAGTCCGTTCGTTCCATTTTAGTCAAAACATTTAGAATTTTGTCACCATTTAAATGTTTATTTAATCGTTCAAGTTTTATACAAATAGAAGTATGTACAACAAAAAGTACCTACAATACAATAATAACACCTGTTTATGCATAATTATTTTATATCATGTATAAATTAACGATGATTATGTTCATAGGGATTGCATAAAACGGAATGAGCAAGAGGGAATGGATTTCCACATATCTGCGGATTGAGCAACCGTAGGATCGCCGTTTTTCGATATTGGGACTAGGATTGGAGATCGATCCATAGATCGGTGTATATCTGCGATCGATTTCTATCTTGGATTACGGATTGATTATTAATTTCGGCCGCTAGATAATAGTTGCTTACCCTTGAGGATTGACCCGGTGTGCTATAATTATTTCACCTTATACAGGTCAATCACGTCAATTCACGTCTGTCAATTTTTATTCAAGATCAAGCAACGCTTTTCTTGATGTCTTATAGAATGTGATATCTAACAAAAGATTAAATCATTCTACATAATTTCAAAATCTATTGCCTGATGCAAAAAGAATAAAATATGTATCAAGCCACATTTATTTTAGAGAGCCACATATATTTACTGGTAGTTCCGAATTTCCCTGATTTTAGCAGTTTATGTTACTTCAACTTCTCCGCAGCGGGTTACTGATGCACGACATAATGCGGCCCCAGGTGGCCACGCCTTTACAAGCCGTTACTCGTTAGCGTTGCTCCTGATCCAATTTAGATTAGTGGTTGGTTGCGACTTTCGTGGTAATTACCGACGGGATGTTCAAACTAGCTGTTATATTACTTCTTCCATCATTTAGCAACCTGGAACATTTGGGAGCGGTGGCTGATTAACATAGGACTCGTGACTGTAGGTAACTGCTTGTGGAGGCGTTCTGAACCTCGATACAAAGTGCGTGATCACTTGACATTTCGAAAGTCTCTGTTAATCGTGTATTAACAATTTAAATAACGTTTTATCAACCGCTTTTGCTACAGCTGTCAGGATATGATTTATCTAGAGACTTTGATGACTATGTGGTAAGTAAATTTTTCCTTGATATCCGCCAGCCAGACATACTTACATAGTTTTTTTATTGTTTTCTCATGTTTCTGACAAACAGCATTTCCTACTTCATTAGTTTTAGAGGAAAACTAACTATGTTTATTTATGGTTACTCATTAGTTAGCGCTAAATGCTGAGCGCCTCGACTACTAGCGAATAGCGATATCCCTCATTCACCTTCTTCCTTTGCTCTGCCCACAGTTAAAATCTTTGTTCGCCTAATAATCGTGTACTACGAATTTCCTTCGCACCACCACCTATTACGTACCCATGTTTGTTTCGAGAGAAATAAATCGCATGCAGATCTTTTGTGTGCACGTACAATGGCCATCAAAACCAAATGTTTAGCTTATTTCATATGAAACCAAAACACCATTGTGTGCTGCTTTATGTTTAATTTATTTTTATCCGACTGCAAAGGAAGGGTTATTTGTTGAAATTGTTCACTGGTTGTTTTGTTCATCGCGTCGTTTAGCTTGTGAGGGATGAATTTGACGTGAACAGCAGCAAATTGGTGATATGTCTTTTTTGCTGAGTACTTAGTTACACATAGGTACATTTTACCTCAAATAAAGGTATGTTAAATAATTTGACAGCCTTATTTTTAATTAATACCAAACCTGAATATTCCTTTAATTACTTAATTTAAGTAACTAATCCTTTGATTGCTTGTTGCCAGTCACGCTGTGAAATATACGGAATTTTTGTACCATCACAAAATTCCCGAACTTCTTCCGTTTTTTAAATTTTCTCGCCTCACAAAATTAAACAGAAGAAAATGGTAACAGGCACCAAACATGTTACAAAATTTCCTTTGCAAATACACACATCAAAAGTGTCTAGGGATCAAGCATTTTTATGCGGATTTCTTGAGATTGAGATGTGGCTTTGTAATAAATTTATGATTTTATAAATTTATATGGATCCTTTTTGGTGCATTTCATAATTTGAAACAGGAACTGTTAATCAAATTCGAGTAAAAGATGAAAATCAGCTGTCAATATTTTCCCTATAAAAACATACAACGCATTGAAGACATTATTAGTGCTACTGTTTCCCTACTACTTACCGTTAGGTTTTACATACTCTTTGCTACTACTGATTAAAACCAACGTTATTATGGAGCGGCGACGTCATTTAAGCAGGGAAGAAATGCTCAGAGCCGTGGGAATGATAGAAGCTGGTTCCCGGCAACGTACTGTGGCTTTAGCTCTGAATACAAGTCAGAGTGTTATCAGTCGACTTTGGACACGTTACCGAAGCACTGGTACCGTGGCTGAGCGCCATGGAGGACGGTATCGCTGCACCACACGGAGACAAGACCGATACATTCAAATCTTAACTCGAAGAGCTCCAACAATAACCGCCATGATGTTAGCCGTGAGGCTTCATCACTCTTCAGGGAACTTAATTAGCGACCAAACAGTCAGAAACCGCTTGCATGAAGTGAACCTTCATTCCCGAAGACCGCTACGGGTACCACCTATAGCAATGCACAATCGTAGGATTCGATATCAATGGGCTCTTGAACACAGAAATTGGGCAGAAGAACAATGGCGTTTCGTGTGCTTTTCTGATGAGTCTCGTTTTGGTATGAGACCGGATACAAGACGTATACGACACTGGAGAACCCCTGGACGCCAACAGCGATTAAAATCCTGCCAGGAAGTCCATCCTTATAGTGGTGGAACCATCATGGTATGGGCGGGTATTTGGATCGGCGGAAGAACTGAGTTGATTTGGATCAGAGGCAACCTCAACGCTCAAATTTATGCTGAGACGATTGTATCTGACGTCATCGTTCCTCTACAAGTGCAAATCGGTCCCTTATTTCAGTTAATGCATGATAATGCACGACCGCACACCGCAAGAGTTGTAAGACAGACTCTCGCCGCAGCTAACATCAATGTCCTGCTCTGGCCTGCTCAGTCGCCAGACTTGAACCCGATTGAGCATGCATGGGATATGCTACAGAGAAGAGCTCTGCCGAATATGGAGGGTATCCAGTCGCAAGAAGACCTTTTTTTGTTGTTGCAACGAACATGGGCGGCCATTCCACAGCGTGATTTGGATGAACTCATTTTGAGTATGCCAAACCGATGTTCTTGTGCTGTTAGTGTTCGCGGTAGAAACACGGATTATTAATTGTTTAAGTTACCCAATAAAAAGACAATGGCGGGCTAGTATGGAAGTTTTGTACCGCTTTTAATTTTCGCGAATGGTATTGTTTTTATATTTAGTCGATAGATAATATCGTCAATAAATAGAATATAAATTATCAGATTTCTAGAAGTTTGGGTTCAAAAGTTATTTTACTTTATTTTATGTATGAGAGGTTACATTTTGAGGTAGGTGAGATGACAGTTGACAGTTGACTGTCAATGTGGTTGTTTACAAACTAAAACGTTACCTACTTAATTATTACATATTAATTGATCCTGTCGACGTTACGAACAGCCAAGATGTTCACCGAGTTTTATAGACTATTCCTAACAGTCCCTCATATTTTCCGTAAATAAGGATGTCACTTTAAAGATGCATTTCCATACTACAACTACCAAACAGATACCGATACAAACAATGTAAATGTTTCTAGAATTTAGAACTTTTTGTGTGAGCTGCAATGTGTGATCATCTAAGGCTTCGCTCTTTAAGAAAGGTAACTGGTTCCTTAGACAAAATTGTGTCAAGTTAGTGAAAAGAAATGTTGAACACAGGTACTAATACTTCTATGCAATAATGTAATTAAAGGTGTATACTATCTAAACCTTTTTTAATATAATTATGTTGTATAGTTTTCAGTAAAATAAAATAATAGTTTTGTTTAAAAAAGTTTTTATTTTAATGCATTCAAAATGTTCGCAAAATCACTTCATCTAAGAAGGGAGCAGGTCGCGTCATACCCTCATGGCGAGCATAACTCAGTACTAAATAATGCTCATTACATGCGAGCAGCATCCCACAGTTCTCAAGCCAACAATACAAGAACTTAAGATTGCTTCCCGACCATTCATATTATTTTCTGCTACTATAAAAACAAAATAAGTTTTGCTTGATGAATGTCAGGATTTTATTTTAGCTCGTAGCAGCATAGGATCTATTCCTTCTAAACCATTTATCCTTTCATTTCTTCAGAAGTTAGCTAAAAACAAAGAATATTGTAAGGAAAACATATGACTTTACAATTAATAAATAATACAGTATATGGTATGGTAAAAATATTTGTATTTTCTCATGCTTTATTACCTCTCGTGGCTGGATCCAACTAGATATTATATGAGCCAGTCTTTGCTCCTGCTGTTTAGCCCCTTCAATTAAAAGCCTGCATCGACTTATCCTCTATATGAAACGCTCACATACAACACTAAAATGACGATGATGACGAATTTGTCTTCTGTGCATACCTTCTTCTGATGCATCGCTAATTTCCAGCAAGCATGACAAATATGGTCTGTAGGGGTGATCTAGAAATAATAAAGATATTTATTGTAAATTGATAGCACTATAATTCTTTTTTCTTCTATTTAAGCAAGTGCAGGTGACAGTTTTATTACAACTAACTATTTGTAGGTAAATCTATCATTAAGCCCAATAATATTCTCAGTAACTGAGCATGAATAAGGTCTTGGGTTCGACTCCCAAGTCACACAGTGTTTTTTTGAACTTGTTCGTAGCAGCTCGGACTGTGCCCAGTCAATGGCAATGGGCTCACCCAGTTATATGGGACTCATTATAATACTGGTGAAATGTTGGTGTCAAAAACTTCTACCTAATTCTTTGAGGAAATACAGGCATGATGTTATGTAACGTTTACTATGTATAAACTACTTATCTCTAGGATATACTCTTGAGGTCTTTCAGTCTGTTGTGAGTCTATTTCTTGAGCTTGTTCCCAGCATACACCACACACTTCATTCATGGCTAACATCTGTAAATATTTATTCAGTGAGATAAGTGTAAATGGACTAAACAAAACAGACTAACAAAACTGTTACAGAACTATTCCACCCTTTTGCCTTTTCCAAATAAAGCCTATAAAACTTCTCCAATAAACTGGTTATCTTATACTCATTACACATACATATGTATATAATAATGTGCATACAGCTTACATAAAATCTTTGAATGTCACATACCCGTTGGGGCTCTAACAGCCGAGCAATATTTGATGGCCTTGGCTGTTCAACAGAAGATACAGGTAAGTTAGGAGGAGGATGATCATCTGGTTGTGGTGTTAAACTTCCGACTCTTCTACAAGGTCTAAGCCAGCATGGAACACAAGCTTCATCTTCAGAAGTCAGCTAAAAACAATATTGTTAGGAAAACATATGACTTTACAATTAATAAATAATACAGTATATGGTATGGTAAAAATATTTGTATTTTCACATGCTTTATTACCTCTCGTGGCTGGATCCAAGTAGATATTATATGAGCCAGTCTTTACTCCTGCTCATTAGCCCCTTCAATTAAAAACTTGCGTCGACTTATCCTCGATATGGAACGCCCACATACAACACAGACATGCCGATTACCAATTTGTCTTCTGTGCATACCTTCAGATATATTCTGATTCATCGCTAATTTCCAGCAAGCATGACAAAAATATGGTCTGTAAGTGTTGAGGAACGGAACATACATAGTATGATAGTTGTCATATATTTTAAAAAGGAATAAAAAAGAGTGACGTTCTCCTTCATAAAATGTCTCAAAAGGAAATAATATGTTTCATTGAAAATCTCTATAATAATGAACCAGAATAATTTATAATAAAAACGTCCTGAGATTCGGCGACGGACCAACATCCGTGAGCTTGCTGGACATATTTGGCGACCGTCACAGGACAGTACAGTACTAAACATAGTGTATTACATACTCTTTGTACAGTACTACAGTATAGATGATGATGATGATACGGTGATCTAGAAATAATAAAGATATTTATTGTAAATTGATAGTACTATAATCCTTTTTTCTTCTATTTAAGCAAGTGCAGGGTGACAGTTTCATTACACAGATAACTTTAAATAGTTTCATCATATTATATTCTCTTTGTTCATTACAACAAACTATTTATAGGTAAATCAATCAGGCCCAATAATATTCTATCAGGTGACAAATGACTAAAGATGGGCGAAAAATAACGTCACGACAAAAATAACGTTGTTATCTTGCTCCTCAAATGATCACTGTGACTGATCATGAAGGAACAACGTTCCAAAATAAGAGTGGTGAAATAACACAGACCGTCGTTGCGCTTGCAAAAGGCGCTATGTGGTAAAAATCATTTTCGTTCTTTTATGCAGTTTCAATCGTTATTTTAATACACACATGCTGTAAAACAGCTATCTAATAAACGAAATATTTAAAGAGTTACCTTTCAATATTGCGTTTATCAGATAGCTGTTGATTGTTGTTGATGTGTTTACGAGTGAATTGTAAACATTCAAGTGTACATAATATTTCATAACCTAATTATATTAAAATACAGTGGATTTCGGTTATAACGACGATGAAGGGACCACTGTAATTTCACCGTTATATCAGGAAGTCTTTACAAGCAAAGGTAAACAGGTACAGACAAGTTTATGGTTTATAATATCAAATTGTAACTGAAACTCCGAAACGTTACACCTACCTAACTAATAACTATAAATAAAAAGTCAGTGGCCCTGACTGCTATGCGCAAGGTCGTGGGTTCGATTCCCACCCAGGACAAATGTTTGTGTGATGAGCACGATCATTTGTTCTTTGTCTGAGTGTAATTTATCTATAATATGTATGTATTTAGAAATATATATGTATGTTTATTAGTTGTCTAGTACTCATACCACAAGCTCTGCTTAGTTTGGGACTAGATGGCGTTGTGTGAAAGTTGTGGAATATTATTATTATTATAAAGGTCATCATAGTTGCTGACCATCTGCAAACAATAATAATCTGTAAACAAAAGATAAGAAAACTCTTTGTATCTCCGGCGGCCGACGACGCCGCGCGCCGGTCGCAATATCTGCATGGGGTTTAAATTATTCATTGAAAACAGTCGCTACACCTGAACTCGTCGGTATATCCAAAGTCGCTATAGCGATATATTTTGTAATAAAATATGCTTTAAATTCATGGGACTTAGATTTAACGTCGTTATAAACAAATAGTCGCTACAACCAAGGTCCTAATAAATGAAATCCACTGTATAATAATTTAAAACCCATCGCAATTTCTGCACCGCGAAAATACACCAGAGTTTTTGCTCGCATTTCGATGAAGACAGTAAATATAAAAAGCTAAATGCCATTTAAGCCACGAAAAATTAACCTAAATATCATAATTTCGTCTGATAGAACGTATTATTCAGTAAACCGTATCATACATTTGTAACTTGAAACCGTTTGTGCTTTGTACGTTGCAAGAAACTGCAACTACTTCGCGCGACGATAGTTTCGTCTATCAAGCCCTTTTCAAATCAGTTTCAACGACGACCGTTTTCTGCAATCATTTTCGTCTTTGATTTGTACGTTGCGAGGAACTGCAACTGCTTCGCGCGACAATAGTTTCGTCTATCAAGTCGTCTTCAAACCAGTTGCACGGAAGACCGTTTTCTGCAACCATTTTCATCGTTGGCAAAACGGTTGCGTTTCGTCCGCTAAAAATTCGACAACGACCCACCACTAATGGGGTTGGCCGGTGAAAACTTTAGATATATGGCGCATAGCTTTCACCTTAGTGATGTGCCATCTCGGAATAAATACAACTCGAGTTGAAATTCACGTAACTCGAGTTAAGTAACTCAAGTTAACTGGGTAAATGAAACTGAGTAAATGATTTGTTTTCGTAACAATATTTAAAAAAAATTAACAGATTCATCATATGTATGGGGACCATTATAATTAAAGTAGGTAGAATTTAAATAAAAAAAGAAATGTATTTATTTATGTTTTATGTATTTAGGATTAATCATAACATAAATAAAGTAAGTATTTCTATTAATAAACAACAAAACTATATTTGTATGAATTTGAACACTGTTTGCACTGAGCATGTTCATTCACTGGCGCTTCAAATACATCCCAAACAACAGATTTCCTTTTAGGTCCCGGCATTTTTTCTATACAGTACCTAATAATTCGAAAAACTAACAACAATAACAAGTTGTTATTAACAACCGGCACTCTAAAATAACCTCAAATCTGCAACAATGCAATGTTGTGTTATTGTGTGTGTATTGACTTGAGTTAAGCCCAATTCGAGTTAACTCGAGTTGATACATCACTATTTCATCTGTCAAATGTTTGTTGTGTTTTGGCTTGCCTTGTTGACTGACTAGTGTTGGGTAGGACAAGCAATTTCGATGAGTTTGTATGAGTAACTCATTCAGTTTGGTGAGGCAGTACATTGTACCACTTCAAATGAGGTGGGACAATGTCACATTAATGGGACATTGTCCCAATAATGTGACATTGTCCCACCTAATTTGAACCCTTGACACTAGTTTGGGTAGGACACGACTTGAAAAAGTGTTTGTAAGAGTAGCCTCTCTTTTGTACTGAGCCGGTACAATGTCCCACTTGACACTTCAAATGAGGCGAGACGTACCTACTGAACTGAAGCTCGGCGATACATTTGAAGTAACCAGTACGAATATGATATTTGATGTTATTGTGTTAGTATTGTCATAATATTAGGTACACTCTGTTTTTCTCTCAAACCAATACAAAAGTAATAAACCACTACAAAATAATAACACAAACTAGCTAAACAAGCATAATAAATAGTTATTGAAAGTCATTCATTATACAGAATAATTACAAAAATGATGATGATGAGTGACGAGCACGCACCGCGACATAAAATTTGAAGTAGTACATTTTATAGTGCCAAGCCGCTCTTACATTTATACATTTTGACATCATGTACAGGACAAATGTACTGCCTCTTGTAAGTCCTACTCAACACTAACTTACTCGCTCCTCACCTCGCTTCACCACTCACTTCTCGTCAGTTCGAGATTAATTCATTTTTCTATGTCACAGTGAAGCGGTACAAAATATTTTTTTGAGGTGATGGGACATTCAATCATTTTGTATGGGACATTTGAAGTGCCTCTTGTATGTCCTACCCAACACTATGCGTTTTTTTTTATTATTGAAAGGAACTGTTGTTGAAAAACATGTATTCGACATGGCGATTGTGTGAAGCTGAATTGAAGAAACGAGGTGCATCTTTACGAGGAAGGAAAGCAGACATTGTCGACAGGTATAACCTTAAAAATAAAAGTATTACATTTTCTCTTTTAGTTATATGATTTTGATAGAGTGATTGTTAGCTTGGTTCTCGTTTTCCTAATGTACTTTGATACAAAACGTTTTATCGAAAGTAAAAGCCTCCAAATTACTGCCATTAAGTTTTTTCTATCAAGACTGAACTTACTCGTTTTGTTTACAGATTAGTGCTGTACGACTGTAATTTTAACTTTGGAAACATGCCACGATGATCCCTTAATGAATGTTCCTCACTCCAGCACGTATCCAGACGTTAATAGCATTACCACCACTAACAAAGATGCATATAAGGCAATATTTTTGCTTGTAAGTACCTAGGTATCCTTATTTTAAATCATTACTACCTCAGTAAAAAAACTGATATAACTGTAACTAAGTCAGTCATTATATAGGTACCAAAAAAATTGGTATAAATTCCATGAAAGGTGCATTGGAGCCTATTGCTCCAAGGCTACATCATGGGTCAAATTATGTCCAATGTGTGGCCCCAGCAACATGCATGAGCTTAGGTATATGTAAGTTAACAGATTTATGGTTAAATATTTTGTTACAGTATTAATAAGAAATTGGATGAAGCCAAAGCCCTATATGAGTCCCGATACCTTATCTTGGCAAGGGCAACAACTGTAGGCGACTCAACTTATATAAAAGGTTTCTGCAAAAAAACGATGAAAGCTCTGCAGTATGAGGTAGATATAAAAATCCAAAAAAATGGTACTCCACAGGAATCACACTGAATGTCCTGCTGCAAGTGACAATGAGGCCAAATGTTGCTGTACTCCTATGGGGAGTTGAACACATGGTGCATGACAAAATAATGTTACTTCACCAGGTGTGTACACAAAGGTTGCAGACTTTTCTTATGCCCAAAGGTCAATTTACAGCATCACCCATAGCTGCACACAAATTGCCAAGAAAAAAAAACCTGATGGAAGGTTTATTCCTTATACCACACAAAATATTAACAAAGAATATAACAATAAAATTAGAAACCTAATATTAAATTACCCAAATTCAACAATGCCATTAAAGCAGTTAATTGATCCTTCAAATCCTTATGCTATTGGAGCAGATCATGCCTATACAGCTAACAATCCTGAAAATGAAACTCTGGAGAAACTAAATCTAACAAAAATCAGTGAAGAAAGCATCAATAATATTGAGCAGCTCACACAAGGACAGAAAAACTGTTCAGTATGGTATGTTGAGCGGAGACACCGCATTACTGCTAGCACCTTCCACACAGTTTGCCATTTAAGAGATTCATCGAAGGCAAGTTTCAGCAGGTAACTCTTAAATAAAAGACTATTTACATCAAGGGCAACAACCCATGGAATAATGAATGAAGACGCTGCTATAAAAGAGTATGAGACTAAATATGGGTTAACAATTGAGAATTGTGGAATATACATAAGCAAGCACAGACCATATTTAGGTGCCTCACCAGACGGCCTACTGGGACATGACACAATCATCGAAGTGAAATGTCTGTATTCCACCAGGGATGCAATGAACACCAGTGACTGTCCCCTATCTGGTTAATGATATAAAAAATAATAATGTTAAAAAAACTAGCCCATATTATTATCAGATACAGGGCTAGCTATATTGTACTAATAGATCATTCTGCAATTGAATTGTATAATTAAATTGCAGAATGAAATGAAGAGATAAAATTAATTCTATAAACATATAAGGACCTAGAAGTAATATGTTTCAAGAGATGAGGAATTTATTTCAGAGATGTTAGAAAAACTTGATAACTTCTATAACAATTATTTTAAACATGCAATTTTGAACACATATTTATACAAAAATTATGATTTAATTAAAAAACAAATAAATAAGCTGTACCTGTATTATGATTTATTTTTGTTATTTCCTTTAGTAAAGTAAATTATTAGTTATTAAGGTGTGAAAATAAAACTTATGAGCATAATTATTTGAATTTATTTTTATTATCTACAATCCTTTCCCTAAAATTACACAACATTAAACAAATGAAAAATATCTCGGAGGAAAAAGGCACATAAAACGAGACTAAAGGAGTCTGCAAAAGTTCAAGTTTTTGTTAAGCCTATTAATCTTTCTATGTGTACTCTTTAACTTGCAAGTCTCTGATCATGCTTTAATACAAAACCTAGCAACTATGATCTGCCTTTCAAGAAAGTGGGTATATTGACACATTTTTCACTGCAAACAAGTCCTGGACATTAAACCCTCTATCAGCCATGACACTATCACCTTCATCACACAAATAAATCAATGAGCTGCGTTCAATCGCTGTTGCTCCTCCATAACCTTGTGAACAATAAGACAGGAGTCCACCTGGTGTTGACCCCACCAAAAACATAATGGTGTTTCAAATCTTCTGAACTGGTATAACTGCTCTTCTCGAGCTTGAGCTTCTAGTGAAAGAGTTTTAGTAGTCGAAGGAAACAATGTTGGGACTGCTGTTTTTTTCAGGTAACGGTGCTTGTTTTCAACACCTAGAAACAACCAAAAAGGTTAAAGAACACATTTTCATTATGATGCTGAATATTTTTAAAACACGATTAATGACGTACCTGTATAAATACTAGTTCCATGGTAATCAGTTTCCAAAAAATGTTTACGACATAACCTCGAATTCTTTTCCGGCTTGAAGTTTTGTCTCCTTATGGCTTTTAGCCACTTTTTTGCCATTGGTAAATCTTTAGGAAACATGAGCACCGATTTCCTTACAAAAAGGTACTTCATAGGTCTTTGGCATTATGAAAATAATTAAAATATCAAATGTTCCATAGAAAGTTCGTCGAGTTTGGTTATTGCGCCACTTTGACAGTTTCCAACCCCATTGACAAGTGAAAGTGACAGATGATTTTCTTGAAATATGAATAGAACATTGCCATAGTCATGCTGGATGTTGATATCGATTATTCTTATCAATTATTTACGTACATTTACGTGATAATTCATGTAAAAATCACAAAATGTAATAAATATTTTATTCATTACATTTTGTGATCAAGTTAAATGGTTTAGTTTACTCATGGCAAGTTTTGAAAATGTGCATTGCGTTTTGTTGTCAATAAATTAACGTTTAGTTATTTATTGTTATAATTTTTTAAATCCTTTTATTTAAACGTTTTCAAACTTCTAAGAATATAATAAATACGTAAAAAAAACTACTTTAAGGTCCTTTATAAGTGCTCAAAGTCTTATAACGAAACACCAACTAAAGTTGGCGGTACAAGATCTGCCGTTCTTCTTTAAAGAAAACTGTTATTTCAGTCTTTTTTTCGAACTTTAATGTTAGTGGTTCAAATGTCAAAAATCCCTTTATTGAATTTGAAATTGAGGAAAATGGCAAATTTCTTTATTAATGCAAAGGTGACTTGGTTTATCGTTACTGTGACAAACGAAAACACTTTATTTGATGAATCCTTAAAGAAAATTTTAATTAATATCAATCAGGAGAAAAGTTATTGCAAAAATATATGTTGATCCCTAGACACTTTTGATGTGTGTATTTACCGATAACCAACAGCATAATTGTGCTCTAAGCGATTGTGCAGACAAACTGATTGCTGTGTACATATCTAACTATCGAATACTTTCGTTGGACAGCAACAACTTGCAAAGTTCCATAATATAAGTTTGGAGCTTAAAATTGTTCAAGCTCTTATTTTTTGTTTCTATAACTTGAAGTTATTTCATGACATCTAAAGTTTGAATACCTACACAATTTAGCCATTATTTTTAAAATTGGTGATGAATTAGAATATCCTCTAGCTGCTTCATTGGTCGAGTGGTCGCAAACGTGAATGCGGAGCACGAGGTCTCGGGTTTGATTCCCGCGTCGGACAATTGTGCTATTTTTTCAGCATCCCTCTAGTCTACTGACTACTCAGTAGTAGCCCGGAATTTGGAAGTTGGTGGTGTGATACCCCCGTGACTCGGGAATCACGTTAAGCCTTTGGTCCCGGCTGTTATTTGAACATCTTTGATAGTCATTACGGGGAGTCAGAATCCAGTAAATCTGACAGTGATCTGACCAAGGGGTAAGTATCGTATTATCCAGCTACTGGGTTGTGGAAGCCAGACAGGCAGTCGCTCCATGTAAAACACTAATACTCAGCTGCACCCAGTCAGACTGGAAGGCGACCACAACATAGTTGTGAGGCTAAGTAGATGATGTTGACATTAGAAAGTCCTCTTCCCTGAGGCCCCAGGCATAGTGCCATTATATCTACGAATGCGATTGCAAAAATGCCAAAATATAAGCCCCTAGTCAATAGCTTCTAAGCATTTACATTACTATTTACATTACATTTACATTACGGATAAAGATATTATATTGGGAAGATTTCCATCTACTAATCCTGATTCAATGTCATTTATCTCTACGTTTCTAGTCTAGTGATGGTGAGGAAGTCTTTTTAAACAAAAAATTTTTTGTTAACCAGTCAGCTGAACCTGGATTTTTATGCATTTAAGTAACATGCCTTCTCTCTATCATCAACTTATTTTCACATAACCATAGATTGGTTAAGAATATTTCACCATTCTGTCATTTGAAACCTCCTCCGTATAATTGTATGCATAATACTACTACCCATATACAAGCTCGAACGAAACTCGTACGTACCAACTCCCATTTTTGAAACAGTTTAAAACCAATTCGTGGTTCACCGCAACAATCCAGCACAGTTTGTCGGACAAATAAATAATTAATCTTCAGTAGCCAAAGTTTAATAATTACTTGTTTGAGTTTGTTTTATTCGACGTGAACTCACACTAGTGCACGAAGATTTATATATTTTAGTTTATGGTGGTAAAGGGGGTTGGCTTTCAAGTCTTAGATTTTGATGTCACCTGTGGTCTAATGTGTGGTTTTCCCCTAGACTCTGCAATAGAAAAATGTACAGGTACACAAATGTTTCGGTTTTTAATTCTAAAAGTAAGGGCTTTGTCGCACATGCAATTATGTCGCCCTGATTAACATAACAAATCATGTCGTAATCCTTTTCTCATGTTGAAAATTCTTTCTAGTAAAATATTTTTCCGGAGACTATGAAAGTTTGTTCCTTTTTCGCTTGTGAGTATTGCAAGACTGGTGATCAACGACGACGATGATGATAGTAATAACTTTATCATGACAGTAATTAGCGCTTGTGGCATGATTAACTGCGGTTCCGATTTATTAAGCGACTTGAAGTCGGTTAAGAAATATGTACTTTTCATATTTTATGCCCAAATATAAGCTTGTTAGCATTAGCTGAGTACGCACGTGAAACGTAATAAATCAGTGTTTCAAGTTGGCTCAGATTTGACACTATTAAATTTCATAAACTAAATCAGTTTGAGTTGCATATAAAACACAAAACATTATTGTCTGTATATTAAAAGTATGGGTAAGTTTCTCGCTTTACATCTCTATATATTGAACTGGAACCGAATTCAAAAGTATTTTCATGCCCTTGGCGTTAATGTGGAAATAATGCACTAGGATTTGTTTATTTTGTTCTCAAATACAAGAAATCTAAACATAGCAGACGTTTTTTGTGTTTTGAAACCGAAAACATGCTTAAAACCGTTTTGTGGATTGTGGTAACATGATTTACTACTTAATCCAATATCATGGCATTGCAATGAAGCATACATTTAGTTGCAGAGATGTAGTAGGTACATTGAGACCTCATTTTTAAATACACACATAATAACACACACATACAACAGAACATAGCTTATGTACAAAGGTGAATTTAACCCAGAGTTGGGTTTCAAATAGAAATTTTAGTAAAATAGACTTTTTACAAATTAGTGCGAATATTGCACAACAAAAACTTAGGTAAGTACTTTATATTTAAATCTTTACTTTAATAAACTTTTACAAAGATAAGCCACTTTTTTTATACCTATAGGTAGAGTACCATGGACGTAAAAGATAAAGATACAATGGCTTCTAAATTAATTAGACTTATGTATGCATATAAATGTAGTTATCAACGTGATACTGATAGACAATCAGAAGATATTTAATTTATTATTCAACAGTTGTCATCATTAGAAGACAATGCTTCACGTTTGTATGTATGAGTCTCTCTCATTTACAGACGGCGATATCAACAGGACACATGTTAATGTGTGTGAGACGGAGTGACCGTCTCACGCACACTAACATACCTTACAGAAGGGACCACTTGTTGATGATGTTCTTCTATACCACCTTTATATTGCATAATTGCATTGCTGACAAACGACAACTGACGCAAATCTATTCCATCCAGGTTCAAATTATTCTTGCGAAGATCAGATCAGTTCTTGGTCCAGATTCAGGTCAAAAATGCGAAACTCGGCGAGAATCAGGAGCTTACGCAGGTGTCGATGCAGACGACCTCGCTGTTTGAAGTTCAGAAGAAAATCTGTACATGTAAGTTATGTACCTATCCTAGTGTCTACCATAACCCAACCAGTCACTACTCATCGGCTATTTCTGTTTCTAAAAGTGGACGTCACTCTGCTGTCATGATAATAATATATTATGCTGATGGTAAAGTATAGTATATAGGTTTAGAAACAATTTTTTTTTTACCACCATCTCACCTGATGGTAAGTGATGATGTGTTCGAAGATGGAGCACGCTTACCTAAAAGTAACCTGATGAATTAAACAACTGATAATGCCGAAAGGTATTTACTTTGGTATTAATTGTTTAACAAAACGAATATAAAAAAATGCATGCGACATTACAAGGCGTAGAGAACAGAGAGAAAAAAAAAAGTGAAAGCCACAGACTATGTATGCAACAATGGTCAATTGTAAGGCGCCAAATTTAAATGTTCAACACTCCCTCTAAATTTGAGCCTCCTAAATAAATTTTACAAAATTAAAGAAAACAGCAATCTGTTACTGTTAATAAAACATATTCACAACTGCAGATGAAAGTAAAATACAATATTTTACAATGTGAATGTACATACATTAATGAAATAGAATCACAAAAAAAATGCTTTACACATATTATTGAAATTAAATCATAATTGAGACATGCCTAATTTATCTCTTAAGTACATAAACCTGTCTCTAGATAAGGCTTTTGTAAATATATCTGCCAGTTGGTCTTTACTACATACATAGTTCAAATCAATTATTTTTAAATAATATTTTTCTTTTACAAAGTGGTATTTAATGTCTATATGTTTACAACGCTTGTGGTAATTAGTATTTTTAATAACAATTATTGCACTTTGATTGTCTAAGTTCAAACACAAAGATTCTTGGGTAAATTCACTAATATCACACAGTAGCTGCTTGATCCACATAGCCTCTTTAGTAGCTGCACAGGCAGCCATGAATTCAGCTTCTGTAGTGGAGAGGGCAACAGTTTGCTGACGTTGGCTCGACCAGGTGATTGCAGCACCATTTTTGATGAACACATAGCCTGTTACAGATCTTCTAGTGTTCGGATCATTTGCATAATCAGCATCACTGTACCCAATGACAGATGGATCTGGTGTTTTATAATAACATAAGCCATAGGCTTTAGTATCTTTGAGATACTTAAAGATTTTCTTTACTGCAATCCAGTGTGGTTCTTTATAACAAGTTAGGAATCTACTCACCAGGCTCACAGAGAACATTACATCTGGTCGACTCACTGTAGCAAGATGTATGAGTGATCCCACAGCTTGGCGATATGGTATGTTCTTGTCTGGCTGATTATCCCCTTTTTCCAGTGTTACATGTGGATCGGCTGGAATTGCATTTGGATTAGCATCATTCATATTAAAGTCTGTTAGGAGCTGGTTGATATATTTGCACTGATGAATAAAAATAGAGTTGTCATTTTTCTCAATCTGCATACCAACAAAGTTACTTAATTTGCATATTTTTACTTCAAAAATGGTTTGTAACTCATTTATAAATTCTTTTAATACTGATTGACTCTTTGACAGTAACAGTCCGTCGTCAACATAAATACAAAGATAACATTTTGCTCCATTTATATTCCTGACATATACACATTGATCTGCATTACTTTGGATGAACCCAAACTTCTTTAAGACAGCATCAAATTTTGAGTTCCAGCATCTGGGTGCTTGTTTTAAGCCATATAGAGACTTCTTTAATTTACATACAACATTCTCCTCACATAGTAAGCCTTCTGGAGGGAGCATATAAATATCCTCTTCTAAGTCACCATATAAGAAAGCTGTTTTAATATCAAGTTGTATTACCTCAAGGTTGTGCAGCAATAGATAGTAGTATACGTATTGAGTCATACCTTACTGTCGGTGAGAATGTCTCCTGGTAATCGATACCTTTTGTTTGTGCAAACCCCTTTGCACACAGACGGGATTTATAACGTGGACCTGCTGACTCTTCTTTAATTTTGAACACCCACTTGCTTCCTATTGTTTTGACATCTGGGGGCTTCTTGATCAATGTCCATGTTCCATTTGTATCATGAGCTTTGAGTTCTTCATCAATAGAACTTTTCCATTTTTCAGCATCAGGAGATTCTATAGCTTCTTTGTAAGTCTGAGGAATAACATTTAGTTGTAGATCTTCTCCACAGCATAGGTATGTATTTTGTGACTGATTCTTATTAATATTCCTGGATCTTAATGTGATATAACTAGGTTCAGGAGATGAGATTGATATCTCTGGTACATAATCACTATCAGAGCTTTGCTTTTCTTCTTCATTTACTGTGTCAGTAAAGTAATCATCTGAGTCACTGAACTGGTTTTGTGGTGTAATTGTTTTTATCTCTGACAATTTCACTGGTACATAATTTTTCTGGACTGTTGACTCAAGGAATACTGCATCCCGGCTTTTAACAACTGTTTTAGTACTAGGTATGATAAACCTATATCCTTTGGTTTTCTCACAATATCCAATAAACAGGAGTTTCTGAGCTTTGGCGTCCCACTTTCTGCGTTTTTCCTTAGGCAGGTGAACCATGGCCTCACACCCAAACACTCTCATGTGATTGACTTTTGGCTTTTGTCCTGACCACATTTCTTCTGGTGTTTTGTCTGAGAGGGATTTAGTTGGAGATCTGTTTATGATGTAGGCAGCTGTAAGAACTGCTTCAGCCCAATAACATTTTGACAGTTTGGCATTTAGGATCATACACTTTGCTCTCTCAACCAATGTTCGGTTCATGCGCTCTGCTGTGCCGTTCTGTTCTGGAGTATATGGTGTACTAGACTGGTGAATGATTCCAGAGTCCTGCAGGTACTTAGAAAATTCTTTGTTCATATATTCAAGACCATTGTCTGTTCTGAGTATTTTGATTTTGCAGTTTAATTGATTTTCCACTTCATTCTTGAATTCTCTAAATTTCTCTAAGACTTCAGATTTCTTGTAAATGGTATAAACAAATATTTTCTTTGAATGATCATCCAGAAATGTTACAAAGTATTTGGCACCTCCAAGCGATTGGGTCTCCATCGGGCCACAGACATCAGAATGGACTAGTTCAAGTAGTTCCTTGGACCTTGTTCCTTGGCTCTTAAAAGGTAACCTGGTAAGTTTAACTTCCTGACAGGTTAAACATATCAGTTTTTCTGTAATTTTGGGTATGTTGACACCATCTGCATTTTCTGTCATTTTCTCCAGACTTGAGAAGTTCAGATGACCCATGCGTTGATGCCACAGGTAAGTATCGGTTTCATCAACATCAGACATGCATGCATAGCCACCAGGCATATTTAGCCGGTACATGTTATTGATTAAACTTGCAGTAGCTACGACTTCATTTGTACTATTAAGTATGACACAGCCGCTACTGTTAAAGTTTACTTTACCGCCACTGTTTATTATTTGACTCACAGATATTAAGTTAGTTGCAAGTTCAGGTACATATAAAACATTTTTAAATAATATATTGTTTTCTTGACCTTTTCCATTGTAGACACTCAGAGCTATTTCTCCAGATTTTTGCACTGTTAGCATTTTGTCATTTGCTACCTTAATATTTTTAATTAGCGGTACTGTAGCTCTCTGAAGTAGTTCATAATGTCTTGTCATATGGGCCGAGGCTCCTGAGTCAATATACCAGGCTTCATTATTGTTGAAAGTTGCTACAAACACTGCAGAATAACTTGAAGAGGTATCTTTGTTTGTATGATTCTTTTCTTTTCTTCTTGACTTGCACTTGGGGCTCTTATGACCATACTTATTACATGTGTAGCAGCGAGGACCTTTTGACTGTTTCTGAGGTACTTTCTTATGAGATCTGTGATTAATTGCAAAAGCTGTAGAATCAGTATCATTCAATCTGACATCTTGAAGTATTTTTGACTTAACGGAGTCAGCTGATATTTTCATACCTGAGCTTTCTATGGCAATAATCATGGGCTTGTAACTTTCAGGGAGACCGGAGAGTAGCAGGGTACCCAGCCACTCATCATCTACTTGAAATCCTATATTACGAAGCTTATGCGCTGTTGTCATCACTTTGCTAACATATTCTTCAATGTTCTGGCAATCTGCTAGCCTTGTTGTTGTTGTAACTCGGCGTGTCAGCCCGGAGTCGTCGAAAGCCTTAGCTAAGTTGTCCCACACTTCTTTTGCAGTCGATGCATCCTGAATATGCACGAAATTGATGGGATCAACCAGTAGTATAAGCTTTGATCTTGCTTTAATGTCGTCTTTTGATTCTGGTGCGGTTGTGCGGTCACATTCGATACAATTCCATAATCCTTCGTGTTGTAGAAACGCTTTAACAGCAAAGCGCCACGTAGCATAGTTATCTCGACCGGTTAACTTTTCAATTAATGTCATTTGATTGCTGTTTGCCATATTTCACGAGAATTTCACTGATTTTGCACAATTCACCGGAGTCCGGAAGAACACGTTTTTGTTGAGGTTATATTTTTCTTGTAAACTATTTTTAGCACTGAGTCTTTCGAATTCTATTTGTTTAGGGCTTTCTGGGCCAATAACCTGATGAATTAAACAACTGATAATGCCGAAAGGTATTTACTTTGGTATTAATTGTTTAACAAAACGAATATTAAAAAAATGCATGCGACATTACAAGGCGTAGAGAACAGAGAGAAAAAAAAAAGTGAAAGCCACAGACTATGTATGCAACAATGGTCAATTGTAAGGCGCCAAATTTAAATGTTCAACATAACCTATTCACTCTTGATTTAAAGACCCCTAGGTTATATCTATCGGCAAACACAGACTAAGGCAGGGAATTCCACTCCTTAGCCGTACGCATAATGAAGGTATTCCCAAAACGTTTAGTGCGTATAGGTGGAATGTCCACCATGTAACGATGGCGCATCGCCGTTTGTCTTATAGTCCGATGATGGAACGGGCTTGACGGAATTAGATTGTGTAATTGCGTCACTCACCGAAATGTAACCAATAGAAAACCGATAGACTTGCAACTCGTCACCGATGTTCAATGCTCTGGAGCTTTGATTCGACCAGTGTATCGTTGCCAATGAGTCTTTTGGCCCGTTTCTCAATAGACTCAAGCGCATCTAGTTGGTACTTGGCAGATCCATCTTAAAGATGAGAGCAGTACTCCATACACGACCGAACCTGGGCTTGATAGAGAATGAGCAGCTGTTTGGGTGTGAAGTACCGTCTCACCATTGCTAGGATTCTCAACTTTTTTTATTCTTGTTGTGCCTTAGCCTCGATAAACGGCCCAAATTGAGGGTAGAAGTTAGTGTTACCCCCAGAAGCTCGATACGATCGGTTATCGGCACGGTTACACCTCGGAAAGTAGGAGCCGGTTCAAATTGACTCCTTTTTGCGGAGAAGAGAAAAGAAATATGATGTTTTGCCGCTGCTTTGCGTAGGTTAAAATTTTATTTTCAGCAATATAAAGTAGCGTATGTTCTTCTCAGCTTATTAAATATCTCCACATCAAAAATCGTGAAAGAAGGAGAAACAAACACTTTGGCATTTTATAATATTGATATGGACTAGCTGCTCCCCGCCGCTCGCGCCGTGGAAATTTTGATAAATCCATCTCACGGAAGTCTCATGTTTTCCCGAATGTCAATGTCAAACATATTAACAAATATTTGGTTTCAGACCTGTCCATGTGAGTGCGCATCGCATCGATGTACTTGCTCAGAAACTTCGTCCATCAAATACGAAGGCTCCCCGCGTATCAAGAACCTTTGTCGGTTTACTGTTGACGCTTACTTTACATGAATGCACTGATTTACTATAAGATCACATTATGTGTATTATTTAGTAGATAACTAGCAACTGATTATGCGCAAGAAGAATGACGACATGATTTGGTATTTTAAGCTCGTTCGATTCACAGTAGACCGGAAACAAAAGTAAATTTTCCAAAAGATATCATCAGAATGTTTTGTGTTGTTTAACTAATATGAATGATGACTATTGATGATACACATACCAAAGGTGACTTATTTACATACGCGGTCGTTTAAGAAGTGCGTAGTCATACGGTAAAGAAACAATTATTGCAAAACATACTATAAATCACTTTCAAAGAAGTCTTATGTGGTTGTAACATTTATTTTATCAATGACAGATTAGATGCTGTATCAGACTCCTTGAAAAAGTGATTTGTTTAGAACTTTTCAGCCGGCTTTACTCCTAAAAATTCCTAAACTCCTTTTTATCACCATTTTTAGGTTAATAGCCTTTACTCAACTAACATGAAGTCGGTTCCTCTAACCAAGTACAGCAAGGTACCAGGAGGTATTTTACCTGTAGCGATTTTCCTTCTGACCTCCACAGCCTAGCCTAAAATCAATACGCCATGTAAATCCAGCTATTAAAACCTCGGGATATAATAAGCACAAGACCCTCAAGTCGTTATAATTAATTTATGATAGGAGGATGATCAAAATTCTTAATGAGAAGCTTTTGAACAATTTTGTCAAGGTGCCTATTAATATGATTTACTTTTAACATTAATAAAAAGATTTTCAGCTAGTGTTGCCCAAACGAGAGTCTCGCAAGAGTCTTGCAATTAGCGATTATCCTATTGCTATTTATTAAACGGTAGTTGAGATCTCAGAACAATGCAACAGACTCTGTTTCATTGTTCTGAGATCTCAACTACCGTTTAATAAATAGCAATAGGATAATCGCTAATTGCAAGACTCTTGCGAGACTCTCGTTTGGGCAACACTATTTTCAGCACACTTATTTGAAAAGTGGATTTTAATGTCCCTACTATTAGGTTTAAAAATTCTATTAATTTCATATAAGTGCTTTCACGTATCCAATCCTTATTTACATACATATGCCTCTGTCAAACTACAAATCCATTTGTGGCCTTATAGCATTGATAATAGACAGAAATATATTATAAATGTAGTATAGAATACACAATGGCCAATTTTACTATGGACGTCGGCATAGTTATCGAATTTAGTGTACACCAATGATTTTTGGTGTTTTATATTCGTGAATATTGACTCATTAAATTGCTATAAATAAAATACTCAGAAATCTTGGCATTACACCAGACTAGACAAAAAACAGTTACAGTAAACCTTTTAATCAGATCGCTAGCAATAAGGTGTTTAGATTATAATTTCGCTATTAAACACTTAAAGGCGCTTTAAAATAGTGAACAGTTGTGAATTATTGCGTATAACTGATATAGTTTTAGTATTTAACAAATAAACAAAGTAAGGATTTTAAACTGAATATTGACTAACATTTTATTAAGCTGGGTAATAGTCTCAAAAAATGTGACAATAATAACAAACATTAACATAACACGCCTGTATTATACACACATCGCGCCTGTATTCCCCGAAGGGTTGGGCAGAGGTGTACCTATAGTACACCCAGATTTCACCAGTTATTTTGAGTACCATTTAATAGGGGGCGAGTCTGTTTCTATTAACCAGGCACAAATCTAGACTCCGGGCTGCTACTGAGAAATTCCTGATGAATAAACCCAATATCACTTTGCTCGACCTGGGAATCGAACTCAGGACCTCATGCTCAGCAGTAGCGCTTGCGACCATTAGACCAACGAGGGAAACACAGAATAAAACAAAGGAGTAAAAATTATTATTTATTTACTTATTAGAGAAAATAAACAAAAATATTTTGACATATTATAATTATTATATCTTAAATGCTTACGAAGATAATATACATTAGAGCAATGCAGCTATAGTGTTAATAAAGAGACCTAGGGAGGTCAATCAACCAGCTTGGATAGAACAGAGCATTTTTATTTCACCAATACACTAACCTGGATTAAGTGTAAATATAGGGCTTCAGTAATTACATAAATAACTGCCTTAAACATAACCAGACTTGTTAAAAAAAATACAATCATAGACTTATTTATTATTATTTTATAATTGTGATTACTGTTCCGTGAGAGAATTTCTGAGACATTTTCAAAGTTCAAAATATTAGCTTTTGACTTCATAATATTAATTGTCTTCTATATGGATAGCACTAAATGTAGAATGTGTCTCATTCATTTGAGGTAATAAATGCCATTGATCGCTGTACAAATGTGTTTCACACACTCTACAGCTGCGAGGAACATAGAAACTATGTTCCTGCAAATGCAGTCTTTTGAGGGATTGCGGGACCAAATGTACCATTCTGTTTCTGCATTGTTGAAATATACTGTGAACAGATGTAATCGAAGCTCGCTTGTAATTAGGTAATGATATGGTATTACTTTCCCATGGCCCTCTTTGAACAGGCGGCAACGGTGGTGGCTCTGGTGGGCTAACAACTTGGCTAACATTAGGGGCTGCTGCATCATTATCCAAAGCCAATTCTTGCATGTCTCGTGATGAGTCATGCACTGCCTGTCTATTTGCTCGCATCCAACACACATGGCAAACATAGCTGTTTCTTGAAGGCTGAAAATAAACCACAGTTAGAATAAACACAATAATAAATTAATTCAATAATTAGATAATTCTTATGTTTATATAATTTTTAGTAACAAGGGTATCTTTTTAAATATCCCTTTATGTTTTCAAGTACTATGTTATAGTAAAATGAGCAGTACTATGTTACACATGCCTACTTTAGGCAAGTATATTATGTTAAAGATGAAAAATACATAAAACACAGATATAACAATCATACATACATAGTATGAAAGCTCATTTTTTTATAGATTAATACAACTAGGTATTTATAATAATGAAAAACAAAATGCTTACCACATAATTAGTATTTTGTGATAATAGAACAGCCAGCAACGGAAAACCATGTTATGCCCCAGTAGTCTCTCTTGTTCACCAGTTTCGGTGTTTAATAATAATAAGCATGGATGACAAATAAATGCATCAAGAGGCAACTGAAAATAAGATGCACTGTAAGATTTCGCATACCAGAATTATATAAAAATAAATCAGGTTAAGTTTTTTCTAGTCCAACTTCTTACCTGGGTTGGGCATTTGTTATCCAACGCGAGTCTTGTTTGATTGTGTGCAGAAAGCGAGGATATGAGATGCCTCTGCAACCTTTGCATGGCTATTCCGCAGTTGATGCACCTCATATTGATCCACAAAACAAATCCACAACGCGATGTAAATCGCGAGTCCAGTATTAATAGCAAGGTAATCGGGTGGTAGAAGGTATCAGTACGTTGAAATAAGCAGGGGTCAAAAATATTAGAAAATAATCGCAAAAACAAACACAGGACGCAATGTATTTTTTTTTTTCTTCTCTTCTTTGGCAACTGAGCCGGTGTCGACTATTTTGCCAGTGTCATGTTATGACGGCAGCGAAGGTAGGCCGTCGAACTTTGTACTTTGTGGTAGCTGTTAGTTCAGCTGCAAGGACGAACACATGAGTTAAACATATAATCTACTATATACAAGCTAAGATATAGTATACTACATATATATTATAAAACACAGACTATTATCTACACAATAACTATACACATATTACGCACTAATTACATTTTAATCTCATTATCTGTTATAAATTTAGATAGGAGATTAATTAATTTAGGAGAAAAGTGGGTAAGAAGGGTATGGAAGCTGGTTGGGAGAGGAATACTGCATTTGGGAAGTTTTTGGTATAAGTCAAAGGATCTATTGTTTAGGGAGCAGGAGAAGAAAATGTGATCTAGGGTACCCTCAGCAAGGCCGCATTCGCACAGGGAGCTGTCACGGACATGTATTTTATGCAAGAATACTGGGCTACAACAATGTCCGAGTCTAAGTCTGCAGAGTGACGAAACAGTCTTCTTGGACAATTTAGAGAATTTAAAAAACCAGGGTTTCTTCTGAATTTCAGGTTGTATAGCGGCATAGTACTTACCTTTGGTTTTTGAGGTCGACTTCCATGTTTCAGCCCACAAGTTAAATAACTTGGGTCTGGCACCATTCTGCAAATCATAGCTCTGTGCTACGTAGTGCTTTCGATCAGCCGGATTCGATGTGGCATACTTTGCTAACGAATCAGCGCACTCATTGCCAACAATACCCGAGTGGCCGGGGATCCAGGCTATCTCGATGTCTAAGCCGCTTTGGGAGCAATCAAATAACAAGTTCTTAATATCTATAATGATTTGACTATTAATTTTGCTGTAAAGTTGATTTTGTTTTAGGGCCTGGATACTACTACGCGAATCTGAAAAAATTACTGATCTTGTTATTTGATGGGATTTTATATAGTGTATGGCTTCTAAAATACCAATACACTCCCCTGTAAATACTGATGCTTCTGGTGGACATTTAAATAATAAAGCAATTTTTGAATTTTGAAAATAAACAGCAACCCCTGTGGATTCGGTATCAGATAGTTTTGAAGCATCAGTGAAAAATAAATTCCATCCTTCCCAATACCGCTTAACAGCTGACTCAAAGTCATCTCTAGGGTTTTGGGAATTCTTTAATATGCCCAGTCCCAAAACAGCTTTGGGTTCGAAATGAATCGTTTCGTATGTGGTGGTGAAGACCGGGAGAGTTGAGTATTGACAAACTGGCGCGGAGAGGTGTTTAAGCTCTCTGTACCTATTTATCAATAGAGGAACTGTTTTATTATTCCAATAGGGAGAGTTATTAATTGAGAGGTCAATCTGTTGTAAAATTGGGAGCAAAGGATGGGATGAAAGCGAAAAAACTTTAGTCAGAAAGCGATCTGCCAGGTATTGTCTCCTAAGGTGAAGAGGGGGTTCTGCGCATTCAACTTGAAGTGCATTTATGGGAGTGGATTTCATGGCCCCAATGACAATTCTTAAACATTTTGACTGGATGCTAATCAATTTTTTAAGAGCTTCTTTGTTGCAGGGCTCTAACAAAAAGCTGCAATAATCTAAAGCACTTCTGGTCAATGCATTGTAGATCAGTTTAAGGGTGTAGGGGTGAGCTCCCCCACCAAACCCCAGCCAAGGCCTTGAGAACTGATACAGATTTTTCACATTTTTTAACCACGCTGTTAATGTGATCAACTCCAGTCAACCTTGAGTCTAAAGTTACTCCCAGGAACTTGGCACTATTCTTAACTGGGATGGTTTGTCCATCAATATTTATATCTATTGGGGGTACAGAACACTTGCGGGTAAAGATGACCGCTGTACTCTTTGGCACACTTAATGACAGACCGTGATCAAGAAGCCATTGGTTTAGTGAGGACAGGGAGATATTCATTGAAAGAGCGGCATCCTGAATGGAACTGCCACAGACCAACAAAGCAATATCGTCAGCATACTGAAGGATTTTGCAGTTGAAGTTAAGAGATGAGGGCAAGGTAGCTGTATAAATATTGTATAGTGGGGGACTAAGAACAGATCCTTGAGGTAATCCTCTCCAGACAGTTCTTTGATCGGAGTCAGCCCCAGGGAATCTTAATTTAATTGTGCGGTTGGAAAATATGCTACCAATAATGCGAGAAATCCTACCCGGGATTCTCAGCTCGTGCAGCTTGTGCCTGAGTTTGGGGAGGAGGACTGAATCATAGGCAGCTGATATATCCAGGAAGACAGCAACCACAGACTCATTCCTGCTGAGGGCCAGTCGGACCTCTGACGTGAGGATACCTACACTGTCAGCCGTGCCCAGACCTTTCCTAAAGCCGAACTGAGTCGTCGGGAGCAGTCTCCTGTTTTCAACCAACCACACTAACCGATTTTTAATTAAATGTTCTAAAAGTTTTAAAAGTATGGACGATAAGGCGATGGGTCTGTATGAGCAATGATCATTAGGATCTTTACCTGGTTTTAATAATGGAATAACAACTTGAACCTTCCACTCTGTGGGAATGAAGCCGGATGTAAAGCAGAAATTAGCCAAATCCAGGTAATATTCGTGAGTTTTTGGACCCGCTTTAGAAATAAAGGAGTAAGTGAATCCATCCACTCCTGGGGCAGAGTCTCTTACATGGGATAACACGGTTTTTAGTTCGTCCAAGCTAAATGGTTTGTTCATAGGGTCGTCAGTGTTGTCTACATCTTCAATGCCAACACTGGCGTCTTCCTTAGTTGGAACATAAGCTGGAGCGATTTTAGAGAAAAACCGGTATCCCAGTTCCTCCGTGATATTATTCGAAGAGATGGGTGCTAAACTGCTCCTAAAGTGTTTAACTTTACGCCAAACTACCGAAACCGGAGTGGATGGACTCAGCGAACTACAAAATTTTGCCCAACCTTCGCGTTTTTCCTTTTTAAAGAATTTTCTGGACTTAGCTAATATCTGCTTGAAAGCAATGAGGTTGTCCAGGTTCATATCGCTATTAACTGTCTTTTCAGCCTCATTCCTGGCCCTGACCATGTTAGTGCATTCCCTATCCCACCATGGGGGGGAAGGAAGTCTACCGGAGTGGGGTTTTTTGGAAGGGAGGCAATCATCTGCTGTGGAGGAGACAGTGGAAGAAAAAGATAAAAAACACTCATGGGCATTATTCTCATTCACTTTTGGCAGGGCTGATATCCTTAAATCCAAAATTTTGGAATACAGATCCCAATCCGCTGCATTGAGTTGGTGTTTTAAAAGAGGAGGGGAAACTTTGATGGGAGTATTTTTGGAAGGGAACTCAATTATGATAGGATAGTGATCACTTCCATAGGTCATATCCAAGCGACGCCAATTGAGAAGACTAGATATATTGGGTGAACAGAATGTCAAGTCAACACAGCTATTATTCTGCCCAGGAGCAGATCTGCGTGTAGGACTACCATTGTTAATGACACAGAGATTCAGGTCATCCAGTATATCAAGTAAGCCTATGCCAAAGTTATCACAAGTATCTGAGCCCCAACGGTAGTGGTGACAATTAAAATCCCCCATGACCAATATTGGCCCGATTACACTGCATAACAAATTTTTTATTACAGGAAGATATTCAATTTTTGGGTGCGTAATATAAAAAGAAAAAATATTTATATCCTCAGCCTTAACAGCAACAACATTTAGGTTATCACCAACAAAGGTTAGAGGAATCTGGGAGAATGAAACCTTGCTATTGATGAGCAAGGCACATCCTCCATATCCATCAGGTCTATCATTACGTACACAGCCGAAACATGGTAGCCTGAAATTACTTCCAGGCAGGAGCCATGTCTCAGCTATGCCGCAGACTGATGGTTTGAACTTATTTATTAAAAAAGAGAGGTCAGACTTTTTGGTATTAATGCTTCTGATGTTCCACTGAAGGAATGTCAGGGGATGGAACATCCTGAATATAATTTAAAATCGATGTCAGCTTCAAGGCAACGTGGTCAGGTATTGTTTGAGTTGGACTGGCTAGTATTGACATTAACATATTAGTTATTAACTCTAAAATATTTTTGGAGTTGTCAGAGTGGCCATAGACTGGCATTGGTTGTGCAATATCTACTGGATAGGCACAGCCGTTGCCAATTGGGGAGAAGGAATAGTTTCGGGTAAGTTCTTGGTGGGCTTGCTTATTATAGCCAGGTGAAAGGGGGGTGCGGGGTTTAGGCTTTTGGAAGACCGTTTGACGGTATGATTTTTGAGTAGGATGTATTGGGCTTGATGACTGGGATAGGGAATTACCGGTTCTTACATATTTATGAGTGGAAGACTTGGAAACATCTGCATATGATCTGGAAACAGGTGGGAAAACACGGCTTGCCTCCACATATGAGATTGACTTCTCCGCCATAAGAGCTTTGATGCTCTTTTGTCGGCCCAATTCAGGACAAGAACTATCATTTGCAAAATGGTTTCCAGTACACGAAACACAAAAGCTCAATTCCTGGGTGACTTCACATCCATCACCTGGATGATCTGCACCACACTTATAGCATCTCGGTTTCGAGCGACAGAGAGTGCGGGTATGGCCATATCGACAACAGTGGAAACACATAATAGTAGGGTAGGTGTATCTCTCAACTGGTAGAGCAGAGAAGAAGCTGTAAACACGTTTAGGAAGCACTTGTCCGTCAAATGTGAGTACAACGGTTTGTGTAGGCTTCCATTCCGTCACACCAGAAGAGGACACCCTACGGCTCATCCTTCTGGTCTTTATGACAGCCCCACACCCTTCTGGGACCTGGATGTTTTTAATTATGTCTTCATCAGACCATTCTACCGGAATATCTCTAACAATACCCATTCTAGAGATATTGCGTCGAATCTGCAATAACATAACATTGACATTTGACATAGACAATGACACATTGTCAAACAAGTAACGCGATCCGTTTTCCGATTTTTTTTTTGTGTGAAATATTTAAAAACTGTCTTACGCATCAACATTATGAAAAGATAATTTTATTAAATGCCAAAAATACCAACGAAGACAGTTTCGTATAAATAAAATGTTTTTAATAATAGCGTTTTGTCGTCCATATCACACGTCTATGTGATATATGCAAGTAGTATGCTTGATGTGGAACACCCATTATTATATTTATCTTACTCTATGGTCCATTATGGCGAACGTTGACAAATGGTACTTTGAATTCATCTTGATTACTAATTATTTTGAAATAAACACTGACGAGATCAGAGAGGTTAAGAACTACGTATTAAATCATTTTTCTATTTTTAATATACAATCTTATGTACTATGTATGTGTACATGGAATGTACTTTTTTGTCCATGTCATTTACCTACTTGAAACGGGTTATATAAATTGAACATAACAAATAAATATTGGATCGTTATGTTTGGTACCTATTTCATTTAAAATTTTGCTGAAATAGGTACATAGTACGAAATCATTTTATTAATAGCTATCATTATCCTACAGCTGGGCATAGACTTCCCCCTTATATTTCCAGGAATTCCACCCCGCGCGGTCTCTAACTAGCTCATATGGTGCGTACCGGATCATCTTGTCACCTTGTTCTGACTCGGCCACGAGGGTTCCTTCTATTTTCAAGAACCCATGCATGAAGATTTAAAATTATTTATAAATGCTAAATTAGCAAGCAAGGACTTACCAACCACATAAAATATTTTCCGTATCAAGAAAGTAAGTAAGTACTTAGGAAGTAATCATGAAAGTTATTCTCGCTATTAAAGTTTTCGGCTGTGTGTACTCATCAATAGTTTACTCATTTGCAAGGGCTTCGTTTTCTTCGTTCAAGAGTTATCAAAACTCACGTAAGGAGAGAAAGAGATGGAGGATGTAAGGCGAGATTTACCTTGAAGATTTAATGTTGAAAATGTTGCGGAAAACAGCGAGATATGATATTCACTTACTAAGAAACAGACAGTATTGGTTTCCATTTCTGATGGCAAAAAAATATTATTTGACATTATTTTTTATTGATAATTAATAGGCTTCTGTTTGACCACTATCTCACCTGATGGTAGGCGATGTGCTCTAAGATGAAGCTCGCTAACCTAGAAGTAACCTTTTCCCTCTTGACTTAAAGGCCCCTTTTTTTTTTTAGCGTGGTAATATTATCAAATAAGTCCTCCCACCCCGGGCAGGGTGGGAGGGACTGTCAGACTTTTACTGACTAAAATCCACGGTGTTCCTTCAATAACCCTTTACGTACCGGGGTCACGGTAACGGGATGAGTCCCACGACCCCGGCAGGCTTCGGCCCTCTACGGGGGGGCCTCGTCATATTGCTGACGCTCTTTGAGGCGCGCGTGGAACACGACGCGCCGTCGATCCGGGCATGGTCCATGGTCGGACAGCGAGTTGCCCTTTACTCGCTGTCCGCATGCCCGCGCCTACGGTGGCCGGAGATCGTCGGCCGACGTCCGACGCCGTGGGCGTCTACCACTGCGGCTGGGCTGGAGGGAGGACGCTATCCTCTCCCTCTCGCGGCCCGCCTCCTCCTTCGGAAGCATGACTGCTTCGCAGAAGGAGGCGACCGCTTCCCACTCCCTCTCGCCCCACAGCATGGCCTCTACCAATGCCGGGCGCGAGAGTTTTCCGCCTATTGCCGCCGTGAGGACACGTCGGTGCTCTGCCCAAGCGGGGCAGTCCTGCACCGTGTGCTCGACTGTGTCCTCAGGGCGACCCTCGCAGTGGTGACACCCAGGCGTTTCCTCCTTTTCCATCAGACACAGGTACCTCCCGAAACTTCCGTGTCCGGTGAGGACCTGCGTCATGCGGTAGGTCAGGACGCCGTGACGCCGATCTCGCCACTCCTCAAAGAGGGGTCTTACCGCCGCAATTGCGGCGTGCCCGGCCTACGGTTGCGACAGTCGTTCCCTCCATACTGCCCTGAGATCACGCCAGAGCTCTTCATGCCGCGCCTCGACTTCTCGAGGCAGCGGGGATACGCCCCGGCACTGCGCCTCCACGCGCCATTCATAAACGCGCTGGAGGGCAGTCGCCTCCAGATCCCAGGGCAGCAATCCGGCAAGGAGGTTGGCCGATTCGCCGGCGATCGTGCGGTATCCCCGGATCATTCGGATAGCCATGACCCTCTGACATGCGACCAACTTTAGTGGTCGCGTCCGGATGCACAGGGCCCACACTGGGGACCCGTAGAGGGCCATGGACCGCTCGACGCCGGCGTACAGCCTTCGGCAGGAGGCGTTTGGCCCGCTGAGATTAGGCAGGAGTCGCCCGAAGGCGGCTGCTGCCCGGTTCAACTTTGGGGCCAAACTCAGGAAATGCTCCCTGAAGTTCCACCGGCTGTCGAGGACGAGTCCCAGGTACTTCATGGTCCTCCCGACGCCGATGCGAACCCCCTCCACCGTTATGTGGGACTCGGATCGTGGCACGTTCCGACCGCCATGGAAGCACATGGCCTCTGTCTTGTGCAGCGCCACGTCGAGTCCCAACTGCCGGATCCTACGAACGACTGTCGCAACCGCGGCCATCACATGCAAACGTTTAGCTTGTTTCATATGAAAACAAAACACCATTGTGAGCTGCTTTTGTTTATAGTTTTTTTTTTGTGTTTAAATTGTTCTCTTGTTGTGTTGTTTGTCGTTTACCTTGTGACGAAAGAATTTTGACGTGAATTTTTATTAATGAACAGTAGCAAATAGCTGATATGTCCTTTTTGCTGAGTAGGCCAAACCTGAATAATAGTTTGTCTAATATCAGTAACAGAAATCGACTGCTATCATTTTTGGCCACAAAGTAACCCGTTCATACAGACAGACATAGCTACTATCATGTTTGTAATATTGATACGTAAGTATACATGTTTATATTTTTACGTCAGTCTTTGGAGAAACAACGTGATGTGACGTCATAACTTTAATGAAATCAAAACATAAAAAATTTAAGTTACTGCCTGTTTTTTTCTTTTTCTCTATGTTTTACCATTTTGGCACGTTTTTCCTAAAGATGAGCTTCTGTAAATATTTAACTTTGGCTACGGTTTTCATAAGCCACGAACAAAGCAGGTACATTACCAATATGACGCAATTTGAAGTTGGTTAACACCGCTATTTAGTGGTCGAAACGAACACACTATGAGATTGCGTTAGCGAATTAAATTTAATATGTGGTGAAACAAAGTATGATTTGTAAAATTACTGTTGTTACTTAATATGGAGGTTCATGTTACTTGTTTTTTGGTTTTGTTTATGTTATTATTACATAAAATAGATAAGAATTTGCTATGCCAACAGCTTAGCTTTATTTCATTATTTTTCCTTATAATATTCAATACTAACTCGCTGCCTTAATAAAGTCAAATGGCAAAATAAAGGTTGACTTTTTGAAAAACTTCATCAGTCATATTCATTATGACAAACTTTCCTAACAATAAAGTCTCACCACATATCGTTTCCCTTTACATTTTACAGCACTTTTTCAAGCATTGCTTCGAGAAGGCTCAAAGGGAATGAAACTGCTAGTACACTTTCCCCACTATCTTTAATACAACCACCTTATTTTTCAGTTCATAAGGATTACTGTGACTGCAATGATAAGTTTGACACTTATCTTAAAAGACTTGCGAAAGCAAATAAGCCGCACTTCAGGTGTATTCAAGAAAAAGTCACGCAGATTTTTGAGTCAAAGAGCTGCACTAAAGTAGGCAAAGTTTAAGTAGTCACTACATTTGCTTACAAATTGCTTTCCTAATCTGCTTGCAAGAGCTTTCCCGACATTGCATTCGACGAAAAGACGTTGAGTATATTTGTTATGTGAGTTTCAGGAAAGTCTTAAAGTTTTATAACTTTAAAACATTTTGTAATTGGTTTTAAAAGATATGGATATATACTAGTTGTTAATTATTTTGCCGATATCAAAAGCCACAAAATTTGACACTGGTCTTGCCAAAAGTACCGTGCTACCCAGCTACTGGGTGGTGGAGGTTATATAAGAAGTCGCTCCATGTACAAGGGCCTTTAATTTATTAGAGGTCACCACAGGAAAGTCCGGTTAAGTAGACTCACAGCCTTAGTGTGCTGATCTACAAGTGGCCCTACCTAAAAAAAAAAAAAAAAAAAAAAAAAAAAAAAAAAAAAAAAAAAAAACAACACTTATACTCAGCTGCAGCCGGTTACTGGACGACACACAAACTCAACATAATTGGAATAACGCTAAGCAGAAGATCATTCTTAGACCAGTGGTTATTAATTGGCTGTAAGAAGATGCCAGAAATGTAGTTAGTGATCACATAAAATAGGCACCCATTTTTTTCATTATTTTTTGAGTACCTATTGTAAGCAATTATTAAATAAATTCAATATTTAAACGTGAATGAAGGTAAAAACATGAATTTAGAGTTTGCAACTTGACTCTTATTATCCAAAATTTGGTACTATTAAATCTTGATAATTTGTTAAAATATGATTTCAAAATAATACTCTAACATTTATTTAAAATGTTAACAAAATGTTTATGGCTACATATTTGTGGTCACATTTTTATAATCTGTGAGGGACATTAAAAATAGTTAATCTATCTCTTCTGGCTGTCGAGTAGGATTAAGCTAAATAAATAAATCTGTACAAATGAGTCTAACTGAAGCTAAAATATACTATTTCACAATGGTTATACTGTAGTTTTCTTTTAGTTCAGAAGTGGGATAATTTCACGTAAGTATTATTTTGTTACGTTGCTTATAAAACATACGTAGTGGTTTAAGTTTAACTTCATGTTATGCATTTTAAAAATGTTTGTTTAACTTCTGTCTTATCTACACATAACAATCATGACGATTTAGTCGACAATTTAAGATGCTTGTTAAAACTAGCAATTGAACGGGTTATAGCGGCCGTTAAGATAGAAATCATTTACAATAGCATAACGTCGTATCTACGACTATGATCAAGATAATAGCCCAGTGTGTCGATTGAAGCGCGAATAATATAGGTTACTAGTACTCTCGCGGGGCTTCGCTCCCGTGGATTCTATCACGGTAAAAACATAACTCTCCTTTTTTGCAGTCGGGTAAAAAGTAGCCTATAACCTTCCTCAAGCTTCAAGCTACTTCCATACCAAATTTCAACCAAATCCACCAAGTACTTTCGAAGATTAGCGCGTTCAAGCAAACAAACAAACAAACAAACAAACAAACAAACTAACAAACTTTTCCGCTTTATAATATTAGTATAGATATATTATGTGTAAAAGAATAGCTGTGTCCGTATTTTATTTAATTTCCAGTTTTACAAATGGATGGCGATGGTGATGGCCCACACGGCCATCATCGACCGAGTTCGGCCGTTGCAGACTTCGTCGTCTGTGTTGGACAGGCAGAGCCGAAGTGGTGATCGCCAGGGCGGCCGCAGCCAGGCCAGTAGGCGCAGCCGCGGCCGCAGACGTGCTCGCGTGTGGAGTCCTGGTCGCCGGATACGTCGACCTCGGATGCCACCGCCAGCTGCCGCTCTTCGGGGTCGCAGCCCAGCCAGAAGATCACGGGGAGATGCACCGAGACGGGAGGAGAAAGGGAGTTGAGATTTCGGCGAGGTGAGATTTCGCGTCGGTGCAGCACCCGTTTGCCAAGTGCAAGCGGACGTGAGTCATTTCCTGTAACTGATATGCTATCAAGACTGATTTCTTCTAGACAACATTTTGAGTAGGGGCGTGGGAGAATTAGTAAATTTAATGTTGTTCCTCAGTTGACCCATCCTCTAAAAATCAGAACATATAAAAAAAACAATTCATAACGTTAATGAAATATTTATAGTTGGGCACATCAACAAATTATAGCTTCATAACACAATACCTAAACTAATCAGTAATGCAAAATGTCGGTACAAAGACAAAGGGCTCGCTATTGACAATAATTATAGCTGGGACCAGTGGCAAGAGAAGCTCGAAGGAGCTTTTCCACCTGACAAAAATTAAGGCCTAATGGTTCTGGATATAAGTAGTAATCATTATTCAATAGTCATAATAGGAAAATTACATAATTAATCTTATGAAACAATAAAAAAAAAGTATATGGTATTACTTGAAAATGTAAATAATATTCTCATTTAAACAAAAAATCTTAATAAAACTATGTAAGTCTCACAATGTTAATGTCGGTACTAGGGTTAATCCTGTATGACAGGTGGAAAGTGCTCCAAAAAACATTATAATTTAAAGAGAATATAAAGTATAAACAATGTGTAAAATAATGAGAGTAAGTACTAAGGTGAATAAAATATAAATTAAATTTATACATAATTAAATTAAAATAAATACATGATTTCAGGCTGATGACGGTAAAAATAAATAAAAATACCTGACATTTAATTTACTTATACAAAGACATTACATAAATAAATTAATTTCAATAATAACATAATTTAATAATAATGATGATGATAAACTTGTACATATACATACTAAATAACATGCATTCACAATTTAATTTAAATATATGGTTACATAATTTAATAATAACAATGATACAAAATAAATTAAAATATCTAACATAATTTACCACACAAAAATATACATATACATCTATTAGATCTACCTATAATAATAATTAATTCCATGAATTGTTACTTAGCCTTCATCCTCTCTCCTAACTTTGCTATGCCCAACAGGGTCCATATTGATCTTAACAATATTTTATACCATCTATGTACATAATATGGAATGCAATTAAGTATTGAGTACAATATTTTACAAATTCATAATGGTAAAAACAAATTTATATTTTGTTTTAATAAACTTAAATAGCTTACATACTGTCACTTAAAACTGCAAATAAACTAAAGCAAATGACATAAAAAAAAATATACAAGTAAAATAAAAATAACAACAAGCACACACGAACAGTGGAGCTGGCCTTTATACAAATCAGGACAGAATGTATGCATCAACAGAACACATTAAAAAAAAAGCAGGTAGAACTATTTCTTATTTAAATATTTATAGCTAATGTATTAGACAGCAACGCTAATAGATTTATTTAGGTTAATACAGTTAGGTACATGAAAGTTATGAAACAGTCATATTATATTTAGAAGTGCAACAATTAATTATAGGCTAACACCACATGCACTACTTAAGGTTACAACCCAATATAATTAACATAAATAATTCTTAACATAAAGGATTCATGTAAGGTTAAAGATACACAGATAATTGGGTTTATTTAATAATAAAATTTGTTACTAAAATAAAACATTGAATTTAAAAAAAAGACACTGCTAAACCTAACTATGTACACAAAAAAAAAGCAAGCTTAGGCGTCAAAGTACTCCTCCTCATCGCTGTCGTCTGGAAACGTACCCAGAAGACTGGCAGCATTGCCACATTGTAAGGCAATGCTTATTCTTTGGGCAAAGAACGAACCAGCTCTTTCAAACAACAATAATTTGAAAGATAACATTCATCAATATAAATTAATCGGAATAAAATTCAACATCGAATTGAATAGAATTCATTTATGCAAGATAATACATTTAAATTTAATTACATTCAACAAATACATAAATATAGAATAGTTTGTGTAAATTCGTCCCTTATAGGTGTGCACAGCACTTGTATTGACAAAGAGTAAAACAATTACATTGAAACGAAAAAAAAAGATTGGAATTTCAGGGAGTAAAAATATAATAGATATAAATGACATAGAACTATAAAATGCCACATCATTAAAATTGGATTGAATCAATTATCACTTTAAAAAAAAAAACAAAATTAGAATATCCAATAAATTGTATATTGTTACATTTATAACAATTTGAATAATTAAGGTAAAAAAATATATATATTAAACAAATAACAATTTAACTATAGATAAATTCTGATCCTGTAGTTACAATACAGTTTGAATAAATAGATTTAGTTAAACTAAAACTATAATATTATTAAATTTCACTAGTATGACTTGTTACTCGTGCACATGTTACGTTTGCACGCCATGTTATGGCAGGATATGCTGAAACTAATTTACTGTAACACCTTATGTATCATATTCTAGCAAATAAATATTTTGATTGATCGATTGATTGATACTCGACCATGGTCTAAACCAGAATCAGAAACCGCAACTGTTTGATGTTATAAATCGGTATCATATTTTATATATGCGCTCTTATTTCGCCACTAAATTAGGTTGTACCAACGTCGTGACGATGGAGAATGTTTTGTCAGACACAGACCCCATCCAGCTGTTTACAGGTATTTTAGGTTGTCTTGTAAAGAAAAGCAGGAAGTTAGTTCGAGTAGAAAGGGAAGAGAATTAGTTTTAAAATATGTGGTCCCATACCATTATTTTAGTCATATACACATGAAATTACTACATAGTAATACATTTTACTTTAAATATATTACCTACTTAGTTTATTTCTTTGATGCACCTACCATGATAACTCTCCACCACCCATGGTTGACTGATAGAGAATGCTTATAGCATTAAGTCCACGTTTGTACCATTTATTTATTTATTATATACTTTACTAGCTTTTGCCTGCGACTTCGTTCGCGTGGGAGATTTTCCCCATGTAATTCCCGATCCCACGGGAATTCCGGGATAAAAACTATCCTATGTCCTTTCCAGGGTTCTAAACAATTCCCATGGCAAATTTCATCTAAATCGGTTTAGCGGTTTAGGCGTGAAAAGGTAACATACAGAAAGACAGAGTTATTTTCGCATTTATAATATTAGTATGGATTGTACACTTCACAATATTTCTATGGATACAGAAATTTAAACTAGTGTGCATTGAGCGGTCGTATCGCATAGGGCGATCTCTTACAGACAACCTTTGGATGGACAAAAATTAAAGGGGACAGATTAAGGGCTGTCAGTGTACAAGCAACATAAATAATATTAATTAAACATACTAACATAAAATACATACATACAATACAAAAATCATATACTAATAAATATTACATGTATGTATGTATAATTGAGAAAGAAGGGGAAAGCTTATAGGGAGAGGTAATGCTCCTTCACTATTCTTTTGAACGCTGGTAGCGTTTGAGCACGCCTCACTTCTATAGGTAATGCATTCCACAAACGAGCTGCTTGAATAGTGAAAGATTTGTCAAAGAAAGAAGTGGAATGCATACCAATACTTAACTCTAAATTTTCCGATGATCTCAGGGATCTAGAATGTGTGTCACAGAGGAACTGAAAGTGTTCCTTAAGATAAAAAGTAGTAAAAGTATTGTTGCATAAAGTGGCAATAAATAAATAATCAACAGAAGATACACTTCTCACCAAACAAAAAGGGATAAACTATGGGTGTTTCCCCAGTAAATAAAATCTAACCCTGCCTGGTGTATCAGTCAGTATCAGATGTTAATAAATATATAATAATAAAATAAATATATGATAATAACTCGGATATGGATTTAGGTCCGGAAATATATTGATGTTGTGTTACTGGGAACACAAGATGAGCCAAGTGGTTTAATAACAATGACTTGATTTAGAAATGATAATAATAATTCGGATATGGATGTAGGTCCGGTAATACATTGATGTAATTGTGTTACTGGGAACACATATTGAGCCTAAGTGGGTTAATAACAGTGGTTTGATTTAGAAATGATAATAATAACTCGGATATGGATGTAGGTCAGGAAATACATTGATGTAATTGTGTTACTGGGAACACATATTGAGCGTAAGTGGGTTAATAACAGTGATTTGATTTAAAAATGATAATAATAACTCGGATATGGATGTAGGTCTGGAAATACATTGATGTAATTGTGTTACTGGGAACACATATTGAGCCTAAGTGGGTTAATAACAGTGATTTGATTTGAAAATAATTATGGTCAGTATTAGGCCAGATTCGATTTAGCTAGTACGGTTAGTATATGACAAAGACAAAGCTTCGATTTAGCTAGTACCGTTAGTATATGACAAATACAAAGCCTATAGCAGGCCAGATTCGATTTAACTAGTATGGTTAGTATGTGACAACGCCTCATTGATGTAATTGTGTTACTGGGAACACATATTGAGCCTAAGTGGTTTAATAACAGTGATTTGATTTGAAAATGATTATGGTCAGTATCAGGCCAGATTCGATTTAGCTAGTATGGTTAGTATATGACAAAGCCTATAGCAGGCCAGATTCGATTTAGCTAGTATGGTTAGTATGTGACAACGCCTATAGCAGGCCAGATTCGATTTAGCTGGTATGGTTAGTATATGAAAAAGCCTATAGCAGGCTAGATTCAATTTAGCTAGTATGGTCAGTATGGTTAGTATGTGACAACGCCTATAGCAGGCCAGATTCGATTTAGCTATTATGGTTAGTATATGACAAAGCCTATAGCAGGCCAGATTCGATTTAGCTGGTATGGTTAGTATATGAAAAAGCCTATACCAGGCTAGATTCGATTTAGCTAGTATGGTTAGTGTGTGACAACGCCTATAGCAGGCCAAATTCGATGTAAATAGTATGGTTAGTATGTGACAACGCCTATAGCAGGCCAGATTTGATTTAGCTAGTATGGTTACTATATGACAAAGCCTATAGCATGCCAGAAAGTGAAAATACCTCTTGTGTTATCGTGCAGTGAAAAATTGGTGTAGTGGTATAATAAAGCAAAAGTGTAAAGTGAATTAAAATATGAAAAATGTTTTTACCTAATTGCAGGAAGTGATTAAGTACACGTAGCACTAATTAATATTAATGATTATAAATAGTATTGTTGGTACTTTGAGGTTATAAAGAAATTGTTATCTTTATATAGATAAATAATTAATTATGTATAATAAATTAACAGATACAGAAAAAAAATATTTCTGCCTAAATGGACGAAGTGAATAATTATTATTGTTATTGTTGGAACTTTGATAATGTATATTGCAACATGTTCTTGTCAATAAATATTATTTGAATTGTCTAAAAATGAATTAAAACTATATAATTATGTTGATTTTGTTGTTAACGACTCAACTACGATAATCCATCTGATTTGACAGATTTTCTTTTTGTTTAATTTTTATTATTAGTTTATCCTTCATTATTGAAGTCTAATCTTGTCGCTTCTCAAGTTTACTTTAATATAACATAAAGCTTTTTTTTTGAGAATGGCAGAACACTGTAGTCTCTTGGATTTGTTTAACAATTTTTTATTTGTAATTACATTGTGCTGTATAAATTGATCTATACTGTCCTCTCTTAGCTTATTAACCTGTATTATGGATACATTGTAAGAATGATATTTTGATTTGAAAAGAGTATCTGTGGAGTTTCTTGCCGGTTCTTCTCCACAGAAAACGACTAATTTCGAACCGTGCCCTGTGAAATAAAACATTTAGGCTTCGAGTTAATAGGGATAAAATAAATTACACTATATACTCATGTATAAAAATTACTAATAATTTAATGTTATATTGGTTTGAATATAAGTATGTTTACTATTTCGCGAGGACGCGAATAGTTAGTCAGGATGGACGAATGTAAGCAATTATTAAATAAATTCAATTTTTAAACGTGAATGAAGGTAAAAACATGAATTTAGAGTTTGCAACTTGACTCTTATTATCCAAAATTTGGTACTATTAAATCTTGATAATTTGTTAAAATATGATTTCAAAATAATACTCTAACATTTATTTAAAATGTTAACAAAATGTTTATGGCTACATATTTGTGGTCACATTTTTATAATCTGTGAGCGACATTAAAAATAGTTAATCTATCACTTCTGGCTGTCGAGTAGGATTAAGCTAAATAAATAAATCTGTACAAATGAGTCTAACTGAAGCTACAATATACTATTTCACAATGGTTATACTGTAGTTTTCTTTTACTATAGATGTACGTAAAGAAATAATAAGAAAACTAGAAATGAAAATTTCATTTCGAATATTCTTTTCTGAAATAAAATTTTCATATAATTTTTAAGACTACGAAGCTAGTAATATCACAAGCGGTTACTAAAAGAATATGAGAGTGCAGCTGTGCTATACTTACCATTTAGGAGCAAATAAAAATCCGAGATGAGTATTACAGTCGCGTTTTATTGTTTTGTATTAAGGTACGTACTTCAAATTCTTAACAACTACTACGAGAGTTTTACATTTGCCACGCAACATTCCCATGAGCAGTAAAAATATTTTCCACGCGAGGAGCGCGTTACTATATAATAACAGCCAAAGATCTCTACAATCGTACCTCACCGTGGCTGGGTGACATCCATTACTTATGGAGATGCTACAACAGCCGGCCGCTTTCAGTCGGTTTTTTTGGTAAGTAATGTGACTACAGACTTTTTCTACCTTTTCCTATTTTATTTCCCTTCATAGTGAGTGAGCTTTACAAAAGCTTTGTAAATAACTCCACCTATTTCAGATCCTAAAGAGATTGATATAGATCAAGCTCCTTAGAATCTGATCAGATTGTTCCGCTGATAGGAGCGGAACAATCCTGTTACAATCAGAATAAGTTATCTCGTTATCTCTATACGAACTGTTTCATTTGGTATTCCTTTTGGCTACATGCTCGTATAATTTGTGTTCTCGGGCAGCGAATTTTCTCATGTCATTATATGTTGCTTTGATATGATATGGGTGGATAATGTTTATGGATTTTTTTTTTATGTTGGTAAGTATGTTCTTTAGTCTAAATGTTCAAGATGGCTTATCGCTTCAATTCACTCGATTTTTATAAATAGACAACTTCCAAATTAAATAGTAGGTAGGTATTTAATTAGGAAGTCGGGTAAAATAATTTAAATTTGGAAAAACTGCCCCTGGTTTATAGATATCTTATTAAGTACCGATTTCTTGTAACAAACATTGTAGCTATTCAAACCTATTCAAATGATACGTCTGAGAACTATTTTTATGTATAAAATTAAAAAATCAATTCAAGGAGTTTCTTGCTGGGTGTTCTCAATAAGTGCTCATGTAAGCCATAAAATGAAATAAAATATGTATGATTGCTTTTTTTTTCGGGTGGGAAAATCATCGAATGACTTCTCCCGCTCTGGATGAAGTGGAAGGGAGTGTCAGACTTCTACTGACTATAAATCCACCTTGTTCTTTCAACTACCCTTGCGTTCCGGGGCCGCGATATCTCTTTAGAACATTCCCGCTCTCTTTCCTATTCTCTTTAGAATATACTTGATACCTAAATCCGGCTTTGTATTGTGTTTTTTACAAGTACATAAAGTTTTAATAAATAAAATAAGTAATCATGGTTGTGTCATGTCAAAAACTTAATATTTCATGACTATAGATAGAATATAGTGGGAGCTACAAGTGATTAATTATTAATATGAATGAATATGTTAATGGAACAAGTCTAAGCATATTTTACGGAATTGAGTTATTTATTTATTTCAGGCTACTAAGGCTAACAGAAAAATATATTAATAATAACTATAAACTTATACATATTTTTCCTATTATACAATAGGCAACTTGGCCCATACAAATAAAATGCATTGTTCAAGACTACAAGAAGCCAGCCAACGGTAACTGGATGGTCCGAACTGTCCACGGTTCGTGGAGCCCTAAACGTTGCTTCTCAAGAACAGTTACACAATAGCCTCTTAGGCTTCAGTACAACAATTACCACTTACCTTCTGTAGACGCCAAGCGAGGATCTGCTTTGATCACGTCCGTGTGTGTGTGTGTGTACGTAATGAGTAATTGAACGTATAGTGAAAGTCAAGTGTGGATGGACGAAGGTTCTCAAATATGCAGGTCCTCCCAATGCGGTCCGTCAGCAATCACAGCACAATTACGTTTAGCAAATCTCGCGTGTCAGACAGGCTGACGACATTCGGCGTGGTAGTTCAAAATATCCCAGGTTTCCACTCAATTCGGGATTCCAGAGTTCAATTAGTCACTGATCACGATTAATCTATCTTTAACTGCGCAGATTCAACTCGATTTTCCACAAAACCAATAAATCAATCTCAACAAGCAGGCAGTTAGTTTTACAAGGAACGGATATGTCAAAGTGAAATAATGTTGCCAACCAAAAAGGTGCGGTCCATTTCACGTTGGACGAAACATGCATTCTATTTCACATTAAACTATATAGGTACTACTGATACTGTAATAAGTAGGTACCATTCTACCCGCTACTCCGCTTCTCGTGTTTTATTTCAGCAATAAAAGCATAATTATGTCACCCTTCAGCCCTTCGTCTATCTTCACAATAACAAGCAATTTATTTAATCATCAGAAAATACATCATCAGAGTTACATTTGAATAGGCTAATTTATTTATCTCTGAATAGTAGATATTTATTTCGAATTTAATTGCTTAGTATTAAATTCAAATTGATTAAAAAATTACTGAACTAATTCTCCTCACCTATACCTACATATTTCGTGTTATTCCTCGTGTCTGCTTGCTATAGGCTAGTGTGATGTGGTGATATGTCTTCGGTATTTCGGTCTTAGGACGTTTTTTTACTTACATGTCATCTGTACATCTGTAAACATTTGGCTTATCAAATACGGCCGTTATATAAATAAGACTGTGTATGTATACCCATACATATATGTACCTATATAGTTATAATTTTGAATGAACTGTTATCTTTCAGAAGATGTAAGTATATACACACATAATGTAGTTTTTTATCTGAAAGTATAATACTTTCAGATAAAAAACTCATGTTTTCATGTTTACGATATAATATCGTTAACATGAAACCCTGCCCTTATAAGCACAGGCATAACACTAAATAAGGCAATGCAAACTTCAATATTAATAACAGTTTGAATAAATATTGACTCACTTTGATCAGAATCCAAATCAAGACCAGGTTTTATATTTATTTACATTTTTAAAACGTCGCGCGTCGCTCATATCTAGATCAGTTCAGCCACACAGTTCGATATTCACGGTTAAGCAGCGCGTGCGCAGGTTAGCCTGAGGATGGTCGACCATCTTATCACGTCGAGATTTCTCCGTGCCTCGGAATGCATGTCAAGCTTTTTGTATCGGCTGTCATTGGTTCATTTACAGGTATAGGCTTCTGGCTATGTGGATTGAATTATGTCGTATGGGGTCTCGGGTTCAGTGTTTTAAGTTACATCAACCAAGATTTTTTTTACAAGCATTCTGCATCTGTGTTTGGTTAATGATTGATGAATAATGAATGGATACACTTCAGTATCTCTTATTTACAGCTTACCTCTTGTTAGACACCAGCTCTATATTATTATGTTTACCAAACACCGAAGCTTTCGAAACTTAATCACGAGATATTTGTTATAATTCAATTTTTAAGCATACAAACCAGAATTAGAATTATGAATCTGTTCAAAGTAACAACTCAAACTGTGTCGGGTTCGCAGGTAGAATAAATTAATATCGAGACGACGAGACAATTTATGTTGTGTGGAGAAGGTACATGTGTTAGTTTAATTTCGTATTTTGCGAACACTTGGTGAAAGTGGGAGGAAGACGTTTGTTATTGGTTTTTAATGGGCAACAAATTTCATAAATGTGTCGTAATAACTCATAAGGTTACACGCTGGTTTAAAGATTCTGGGTGACTAAAGGGAGTGTAGAGGTGCGCGGCTTGTGTTAGGGAATGCGCTTACGTTACCACTGTGACAGTTACAGTAACAGTTACCTAAGTTGCGCACACATGAAAAATAACACGATAATAAATTGTTACAATTGATTGTGTAACTGAATCTGAAAAAATTATTGTCAGAACCTGTATATAATAAAAATAAGTTCATACCTATTATATTATTCGACATTTCATCCTCTTTTGCCAAACCTATGGGTTTCAATTACAAGTGTAAATATAACACAAAGTTACCTCGTCGTCTTTTCTCACATCCGTCGCACCTCTGCCAGCTCCATATTGCTGCTTAATCTGCATGTCGTCACGAGCCGAGGCTTAACTCATACATAATTCACATAATGAGACAAGCACAACACTGTAGAGAGGAAATAAGTTATTCACTGTTGTTTAGATTTAGGTGGACATGCTGGTTGCTATGCAGGCTGTGAAGATTCTACTTAACATACTTTGCGTTTAAAAAAATTTAGGGGAAGTAATTTTTGATGGATTTTTTATCATTACATATGCAGATTCCTTTGAGTTTTGGCAAGCTCATTAAGCCAAAGGGCCTGGCTGTTGTTTGTACATCTTCTAAATCTGACAGTAGGCTTGCCAAGGGTACCCTAGCTGTTATCCAGTTACAGTGTTGTGGAGGTCAGATAGGCAGTCGGTTCATGTTCTGGTTTCTGATTACCTGTAACTACTGTTAAAGATGCCCAAATGACAACCGGGAGCACCCGCTTAACGTGCTTTCCGAGGCTCGGAAGAATGTCGATGTGTTATAATGGTCACTCATCCACCGACCGCGACCTCGCCAGGTGAAGCTCAACCTTAAGGTCAGCCGTGTAGTTACTGTAAAACACTGTAGAGACGAAAAAAGCTATTGACTGAATAAGTAGTTTAGATTTAGGTGGTCATGCTGATCGCTGTGCAGGGATCCCTCCCTGCAGACCACCTAAGTAAAACAATTTTAAGAAGACATTTTTGATGGAATATTTATCTTAATTCAATTATCCAGATTTCTTTGTGCTAAGCCCACTAAGCCGAAGAATCCGGTTGTTTTTATACTACTCTTTCAAAACAAGTGTAGTTTTATCAAGGGGTATCATGTTATCCAATTACTAGGTTGTGAAGATCAGATAGAGAGTCGCTTCAAGTAAAATTGTGGAACGCAGCTGCTTCTAGTAAGACCAAAATCCGAACCCAACATAAATATCTCTCTACCCAACCCTGTTATGCGTTAATAGCAAAACAGGCTGTACTGTGAGTTTCTGATATAATTTCAATCCGCGCAAAATAAACATTCCTACTGAATCAGGGGCGCTAAAATACCTTCAATATTTTTATAAAAATTTCCAGGCACAACGGTATCCGATAGTATAGAGATTTTGTTTTAGCACGCCTGTCATATGTTTTATTCATTTTCGCTTCCTCATAACCACGCTTTAAAACACCGAATTATAAATTATAGTCTTAGTTTCGCAAAAACTATAATTTACAAACTAAAATAAACTGCCTTATTGGTTAAGTGGTCTTGGGTTAAATTCCGGTCTTGCAAAAAGTGCTAAGGTGTCTTTGTATAATAAATTCCTCAGTACTAGCCCGGAGTTGACGGTGTGATACCCCGTGCCTCGGAGAGCACGTTAAGCCGTTGTACCCGGCAGTTATTTGAATATCTTTGACAGTAGCTACGGGTAGTCAGAAGACAGAAAATCTGACGCTGGTCTGGCCAAGGGTTATCGTGTTTCCCAGCTACTGGGGTGTGGAGGTCAGACAGTCCCTTCATGTAACAAACTAATTCTCAGCTGCATCTGGTTGGACTGAGCTGAACACAACATAGTTGGGAAAAGGCTAAGTAGATGATGAGTTTTAGTTCTTCGAAAATCAGCTTAAAAGTTAAAGAAATTAATATCATATGTATGATGCTGATAATCTAAATGCTGCTAAGCTGATTGTCAATTAGAATTCTAAAAACTGAAATTCCATGGCTTATTGGTTCGGGACGTCTGGTTACTTTAGCATTCTCAACTCCTCAATTTATTAGGTTCTTAGCTCATTTTCCTTCAATAAAATATTTGAATGAATGTTTTGCTATTTGAACCCTGAATTCTAACTATGATCGCTTTAGACATTTTAAAATATATTGCAATCATACATAATATTATTATTGTTGAAAGTAATATAATTTCAAAATGGCGTTATCAGAACTAAATAGAAGAAATAGTATAAGACCACTCACTCGGTTCCCCTATTCCTTTCCGAACAGGAGAAAACAAATCATAGGCGTTTGTTTTGCGGCGGGCTGCATACATTATTAAACAGAGCGCTGATAATCCGACAAATTCGTATAATACCACCAACTAAACTTTGCTGTTGGTAATTGGTTGCAGTGAATTCGCAACCTTATTTACGCCAGTCAAGATACACACTTCATCAATCTTTCTTTATTTCACGCAAGCATAAAGCTGTCGAGTTGAATTTCCTTCACATTATTGTACAGTTAATAAACTTTAATTCGATCTAATTACAAAGAAATAAGGATTGAGGAAGAGAAGTTAGTTTGTTGATTTTATCGTGTAATGGTATTGGGGAGAAGCTACAAACAGAATTCATTAAGTTTGTTTAAAATGTTGATATTTCAAATTCCAAATGTTTAATGGAGCGAATGTTTGAATTGTAGAAATTATTAGCATCAGGCGCCTTGTTAAAACGAAGTTCAACCGCTTTTAAGCCCAGTTCATACTTCTGTGTTACGTGGTTTGCTACGCCGCGCGGCGCCGTAGCTGTATTGCTACGAGAGCTACGGTCTAGAACTTTCGAGCTACGGTTGTTGCCTGCTGTCAATCAACTGCAAAAGAAATACACAACTTTTAACGATTTTAAAGGGTCCATATATCTCCGGACTAGAATTTATCACAATCGGTTAAACTGATGAAAATGACCAAACAAACAGTATTATAAATAGACAAGTTTCAATAACAAGTTTACACACATATCAGATACTAAGGTCTAATAGGTACATATTATGTACAAGTTCGTATTTGTAGACATGGATAGATTCTCATCCATTTATAACTCTCATTAAGAAGATACTTCAATCTATTTCAAACAACAATTTGTACATTCGTTTATTGTTATGTGAATTATTGCACTTATGGTAAAATATATTAATAATTTACGCTATTCATATTTACAAACGGTGTCTACATCTATGATCCAACTCTCCTATCCCAGGTCTGCTGGAAGAAAGAGTAAGTGCGTAAGTGTCAGTTGTTTACATAAATAAATAAATAAACTGTTTCACGTACCTAACCTAACCTAACCTACCTTACATTTTCGGCATCAATTCATATTCGGTACGAACTCTTGAATGCCGGCCGTTTTCAACCGTGCTTTCCATTTCTGACTTTGCTAGGGATCAATGACCCTTTTGTTACCATTAATGTGTATGGACTTAATGTGGTAGCCTCCTGAATCGACATACACACTCGAAAACCGAAGATAATGTAGCTAAGTGTCAACCGTTACACGATGTCAGAAACCCGAAAATCTGACAACCAGTCGCGTCAAGGAAAGACGTGATTTCACATAACTGGATTGTAGATATCAGCGGCTCCATGTTAAATACTGGTGTATTTAGACTGGATCCCGATGCCGACACAGTTAGTAAAGCTCAGCACTTGATGTGTTGCATGTAAATAAAGTGGGAAAACAATTGTATAAAATTGTTTCCACCATCCTTCCAAGGCACCATCTTTTTACCTTATCTCCAAACTACCCCATGAAAACACATCGCTCTCAATCACAACCACAATCAACCAATTTATACCTACATACCTTACATTCATTATCTACCAAAACGCATTTTGAAATCGAAGCTAATGGACATTTTAAATTCCATTGTGCCGTTTCGTACAAAAGCAATAAAATTGCCTTACAAACGTCAAATAGTATGGTAATGTATAAGGAGTACTTACTTCTGTATGCAGAGCACGATGCCGATATTTCACGGCTAGATCTGTTTGGATTCAGATAAAAGGGCTCGTGGGTATGGAAATGGATTCTGCTTTTCTTTCTTGATTGTTTTCGTGTCAGGAGTGTGAGAGCGAGATTTTGTGAGGAAATCTGTAGTTGGTCTTGAAATTGCCTATCACTGATCATGGGGTTCTGGTTTCAGTTATCAGTCTAACTAATCATCAGGAGATTTGGTCATCAGGAATTTCTTATAATATGGGATCTGAAACTAGCGTGTAAAATGTCAAACTAAGTTGACGCTCCGTGGTTTGCATGTTACACTACCACATCTACTGCATGCGCATACATTTTCGGGCGAGAGAGCAGTGTGCATACTGCATTTAAACTTAAAGAACTATTTTAGAATTATTTTTTGTTTACTGAAGTGATTTTATAATATCTATATTTAAGTACACTACCTATTCGTTTATTTTTACTCAAGCACATATTTTCAACATACCTACCTACTTGTGCTGGAACCACAAATATAAACTTTGAACATTCTACTAAAACTATACTCATTCTCAATTTAATACAAGATCCGTTTCCTCGAAAGTAACCTCTTCAAGCAACTTGCGGGATTCTAACAAAAACGATTAGTTCCAATACAGCTCACTACCAAACTAAACCTAATTTGTATAGGATTACGATCTTTCATGCTATAAATTGAAATTATACGCACCTTCACAGCTTTCACCGCAATTTCTGTGGATTATAACGTTTATTTATTTCATTGTAAAGGTGAAAATTGAATGCGATTTGAAATTTTTGGTATTGAAATATCCGGGCTTATTGAAAATTATGACTTGGTAACAAGATTTTTGGGGGTAAAGGTGAATTTGTTAAAAAGTATTATTATCAACGAGGTTTGTATAAAAGATTCATATTTTTATGAGTTGTAATGGATGCTTTAACTTTTTGTTTAATCTCTGCACTAAGCAGTGGGTACAAGGCAACGTATTAGTAAAGTAGTAGGTTAAGGTTCTTAGTGTCCACAACCCAGTAACTGGTTAACCATTTCCAATACTGGATCCAGTTCGACCGCCCGTAACACAGATATTATCTATATCAGTGAACCGTATCGACTGTAAGATGTCCAAATGACAGCCGGAACCAACGTCTTATCGTTAACAATTCACTTACAATAAAAGCAATTTCAGTTCTTCGGGCTGCGTCAGTTTCTAATTTGATCGAGCAAGGAAACTCCAAGCATAGCCTTTCCAATTGGACTTTTCATGAGTTTCAGGCAACATATGATAACGGTGCATTACCGCTGATGATGAGTTGTTGTGCCCTTTAAATCTTTGGTCAATTAATTTTGTTTTTTTCCTCTCCAGAGACTCCAAATGAACTCGTAAAGAACAACGTTACAAGCACACATTTCTTCAGTGATGAATGTAGCGAGTTAATCGGGTACAGCATTTAGAATTCATTGAAGCTGGCTCGCTTCCTCCGCGGGGAGCTATGTAATCAGTGCGCTTATTTTAAGTAAATAGTTTTCTAACGTGGTTTGTGATTGTGAGTAGGTAGTGCTAGATTGAGATGTATGGAAAGGGATGGAAGATAGAGGTGGTAGGGAAGGGAAGTACTAGACAAAAAAAAGTAAAATTCGTATTCTTTTACAATCTTTATCTTACACTTGTGTGACGATTTCAATTCCATCGTAGTACTATTCCTATTGGACCATCTCATGTTTCAAATACGGTGGCAGTGGCGATACACCCGCTGCAATTGGAATATCATAGGGCCCACGTGTGCGTCTCGGTCCAAATAAAATTCATGCTGACTGACGGACTCTGTATAATCTGAAATTTGGGTCGATCTTTTCTCAAAGCATGTTTTCTTCTTTGTCGCTACGCTCTTGACAGAGCGGTCGTGGTCACAAAGAGAATGATTTTCGCACGATCTCCCGCTATCTCACCCTGTTAGCGGACTGCCTGGCGCAGCCAGATACGCGGCTTCCTAATGCGGATGTTACTTGGTCAATCCAGCGCATAGGTGATCTGCCATGTGATCTGGTTCCCTCCATTTTTCCTTGCACAACCAGCCGCTCTATGATGCGACTGTATTACGGCCGACAGACGCTGCATATGCCGAGCTCCTGCAATGCATGTACCATTCAATAAGTCAATGCTGCTAATTTTCCTGTACATGTTACTAAATGAAAACTATGTGGAGGAGTACTTCTATGCTTAATACTATGTTTTTTACATCGATAATTATGTTCTACGACGCCGCGCGCCGTTGTAAAAGAATTACAAGTTATGTATGTAGTTAGAAGAGAAGTTATGTGTTTCATTGTAAAGTGGACTTATAAACATATTTTTTTTTACTGAAATCCGATAAATTCCCTCAGGGTTGCCATAGCCACTTTCGTTCCAAATATCATTTACATTAAGGTTAAGCAACACTTGTTTTGGTCGCTCTTAACATCTTATACCTTACATTAAAATACTAATGTCAAAAGTTTAAGAATGTATATTTTCGTTCTACAACCGTATTTCGGCAATGTAAGTCATATACCTACGTACCAAGATTCGACTGAATCAGTGCGAGAGATTCGAAGCAGTTTAGTAGTGACAGACTAATAAACAGCTGAGAGTGACCCCACGATAAATCCTTGTTTTAAATGTCGATATTCGGAACTTTCAAAACTAAATAAGCATTCAAAACAGGCAAGCCTCGATAGCCAAAATTTACAAAAATCCCTATTCCCGCCACATTAGATTTTCCGTTTAGGGCTTTATAACACCCCACAAATTTCTTAGATTCCAAAATTAATGACCCACATGTACCTATTTATGTTCCCCTCATTACTAAGATAATAAAATGACCCAAGCAAGCAGCTCTCCTACCTATTCAATATCCCATTATCTTGCATCCCTCAACGTTTCACGTTTGGCCACAAGCCAAATAGCATTGGTTTTTAAATTTTTAACTCATCTGAGATGAAACTCGGAGAATTGATAGCAACATTAATATTTCATTCGCGTGTTCGTTGGGAAATGTATTGCCATTTTTGCCACCTGGTTTTTTCGGAGAATTCAATTTGTTCGTTTTGAAGCAAGATCAAATATTTTGGTTTTGATGACAGTCTTTTTTTTCTGTGTGGGAAAATCAGCGAATGACTTCTCCCGCCTGACTAAAAACCCACCCAGACCCGGGCCTGAGAGATCGGCTCGCAATCCCCGACTCCCGAGGCGTCTCCCGCGGCGGCTGGGGCGTGAAAAAGAGAGTTACCTCTCCCTCGCGCGTTCAGCCTCATCCTTTGCTAGCATGACTGCTTCGCAGAAGGAGATGACTGCATCCTATTTCCTCTCACAACGCACCATGGTCTCAGCCAGTGCTGGACGCGAGAGGTCGCCGCTACCAATCGCATCCACGAAGACACCGCGGTGCTCGGCCCGAGCGGGGCATACCTCCTCTGTATGCTTCACCGTGTCCTCTGGGTGGTCCCCACAGTGACGACACCCGGGTCCTCCGTGGAATCCGAAACAGGTTCCTTCCAAAGCAGCCATGTCCTGTAAGCGACTGTGTCAGGCGGAAGGTGAGGACACCGTGGCGTCTCTCCAGCTACTCCTCAAAGAGGGGACTTATCGGCACGATTGCGGCGCTACAGGCGCTCTTTCCATGCCGCCGTGAGATTACGCCGGATCTCTGTCCGCTGTGCCGCGATTTGCTGCAGCAGCGGAGTTTCACTCCAGCTTATCATTTCCGCGCGCCAATTGTGCACGCGTGCGAGTGCTACCGCCTCTAGATCCCACGACAGCAATCTGATAAGGAGGTTCGCCGCCTCAACGGGGATCGTGCGGTATCCCCGGATCATCCGGATGGCCATGACCCTCTGAGACGCGACCAGCTGGTGGGCTGGTCACCGCTGATGATTCAGCGCCCACACTGGGGCCCCATAGAGGACCATGGATTAATGATATTCATGGGTCGGATAGCCAGCTATTCTGCAGCTTCTATTATAAATAAAACGTACAAGTAGACCGACACTTATTCAACGCTAGAAGCGAATGCACGATTTCAATTGGTTGTTTCCTATGGACACAATATATCGATGTACTCGTTTCCAAACTTAATATATTTTTGCAATGTGTAAAATAAAGCGAGAGCGCGGGTGAGAGCACCATATAGACAATATAATGTGTAAGACATTATAAAGTATTCAAAAATCAATAACGATTGAAATAGAACAAAATCTAGGCTTCAGAGTCTATTTACCAAGACATCGGATTATAATTCGTCCTATAACCTGTGCCATAAAGCCTGTGTATTTGTATAATGTATATTGTACATTACTTCTTGGGATCCCTAGACGATGCCCGCATGACGTCATCACATAGCATACCTGTAATCACACAGCAATTATACGACACCAGAGTTTATGGCTTTACATAACAACTTCTGTAATTGGATGCATTTGCATAATGACTAAAACTGATAATCATAGTTATTAATTAATTTGTAAATTATTAATCAAATAGGTAAAAATGATCAAATAACTTTGTAACGTTTAAAAAAAATTATAATTATGGAAAAACAATATGCTGGCGACATTTACCGATGGCAATGATGTGCATTCTCACCATGTAGGATAGTTACTCTTGCAAGATGTCATAGATGGCGTGGCGTATGTGTATCCAGTATTAGAATTTGAGTTAATGAATATATTTAAACATAATAATAAATGAAAATTAAATTAATGGTGTTCTCCTTATGCATAGAATGTGTGAAAATAATTTAATAAGATTCTATGCTGAGATGACCCAATTAGTAATTGTCTCTTATCATAGAGCAAAGACAATTAGTCTCTGTCAAGTGACAGAGGCCTTTCTTTTTCTTCTGAGACTGAGTGCGAGCAAGGTCACAAGCTCTTAAGAGATATAAAGATTTTCTTAGGCGTATTAGCCGATTAATGACGAAAGAAAGGCAGGGGACTCGAGTTAAATATAAAATCCATGTATGGATTAACCGGTATATGTCCGTGACCTTTGCATAATATGTCTGAAATCAGGTCAAGCGTCTGATTTAAAGCTAACACCACGTTGTCTTGTTGTTTGTTCTAGGGTCGCATAATTTAGTTAATTAATAGGATTTAAACTTAATTAAGAAGAAATAGTCATGTTGTGAAGATATATAAAGGGAGTTCTTCACCACATACGTTGTAGAACATATGAAGTGGTTCGGTTCCAAGCAAATCAATGCCACGTTTTGATTAAACACACCACACGGATGCGATACTGCTGCCAGAACCCGTGCCATGATTTAATCTACTGAAATCTATTGTTCAAGGGTATTTAAGAAACCCCAGACTGTAAGTTTATTTAATTATTTAACTTAAACTGACGTGTCTGAAGAACGCATAATTATATTTAATGATATGAACAACCTTAATTCTAATGTAATCTCATCATGCGCAAGAACTCAGCCCATAAGTCTCATCTTCAGAAATCTACCCATGGTTAGCTGGTGTGTAGGAAATGATCTTACAACTTTATGCCAAAATAAAAATAAAGTTAAGTAAATTTAAAAATAATTTAAACTGTGGGCATTTTGAAATAAATACGAAACTACCACTTTGTTTGCGTCAAGCTTTTTGGTCACTTTATTCAAAATGAGGCCGGAATTGTAAAACATATTGTGTTGTTGAAGTACATTGTATATGCTAGCAGCGCTTGATGAAGCATGTTCTATTGCTTCTCAAAAATGTAGCAGCTGAAGACATTTATTAGTTATCGTCATTTTTTATTTATCGAGGGGAGAAAGTGACCGATTACCAAAGAGGGTGTAGTTTGAGGCCCGAAGCACAGCTTAGGACCTTATTACACACGAGTTGGGAATCGGACTTTCTTCCGAGTGATACATAGTGCTTTATACTATACCTACGAGGAAAATATTTTTTTTTAAATTTCGGTCACCTCGATAAATGACGATTGTCAGAAATCGATAGTTGTAAATTGAAATAAATTATTTTTAAGTGTTAAATACAATAAGCAGTATTTTTGTTAATGATTTATACTTTTCTAATGTAATTTTTATAGCTTTTGTACATTAATAATTGGAACCGATTTAAAAGATAGGACCTATAGCCATAGATAGTAGGTACCTCATTTATTTTTCGCGTTTAATTGTTATTCTTATTATGTTCGAATGCTGAAAGTTGATGTGACATCCTGAATTTGTTCAGCAGCGTGTTGGAGTAATTTTAAATCAATGTTGAGCTATACTATACTATCATTTTCTCTTGGTGATACAAACTTTTTGTCTTTTGGCATTATAAGTACTTTTAAGTTAGCTACTGAATTGGTCTAAATTAAACAAAAAAAACAGTGCATTAGTAATGGATTTCATACACTTTTCCCTCCCTCTCCAGTATCTCCAGCACGTTAGTAATTAATTCACATACACTTTTGCGACCCGCACATTTGTACTACAGTAATGACGTCCTTTCTGTCAAACGTTTTAAAAAGTAATAAGGCACTTTCTGAGCAGGTATAGTATAAAATATAGAACTCACTTGCGAGGATCTATAATTTATACTTAATATTATAAAGCGGTAAAAATTGTTTGTTAGAACGCGCTAATCTTGCAAAATACTTGGTTAATAAAGTATGTAATTTATAATGGAAGTAGCTTGAACCCTGACGAATGTTATAGGCGTTTTACCCGACTGCAAAAAAAGGAATTTTATGTTTATATCGTGATTAATTCCACGAGAGCGAAGCCCCGCGGACTTTACCACGACTGCTAGTCAAAGAACATTTATATTGATATCATTCCTTCTCTTTCCATACACTAACATTGAGGAAGTCACAAACGTATGTTTATGGTAACTAAATAAGTAGTATGTAGTAGAGCAAAATAGTATGTGTTAGTTTTATGTATGTGTACATATTAATAAATCCATTAAATCGAAATATGTTCACACGATGGTGTCCGCGTCGCTCGTCGCTAGCAAGCTGTGGGAAGGGTCACGAAAACAAGCCGAGATGTGAACTATAGCCAGACATAAAATAAAAGTAAATCATTTTGTATCATACCAATGAGCGAAATTTTTATATGCAAGCGTTTTATAAATAATTTTGTACCATTACTTGACTTCTCACTGCTATTACTTCGTAACAAGTGGTTGGTCAATAAAAGCTTTCATTTGCAGCGATGTACATCTGTATGAATCAGAGGAGTTATACTTGTCTAATTTGAGTTTTCTTATATGTTTATACAGAATTTGTCTACATTACTCATCCGACTCTTCTTGCGTAGGTCTGCAGGAAGACATTTTGTTTTAAGTCAGCAGCATCATCATGGACCTTTGAAATAAGGATTTTCATGCATAATGAGTTCCCTGTTGAGAACAATCTCGCCAGGTTGTGAAATCCAAACGATGGCGGGCTCAAGCTTTCAAGGCCGACCAAAACTAACGGCAGAAAACTCTGATGCTGCAGAGAGACTTTCTAGGCTGATTATGACCAACAATATCAGTTTCCTTAACACCTAAAGGTACTTATCCTTTTTATCTGTTCGTTGCCACGCAATGTTCCACCCACTGCATCCAAACGCCTACATACACGTATCGGGTACAAAATAAGGCTATACCATTAATGAATGTAGCAGTGCGGTGACGGTCTGAAAAAATAAATAAAAATAAAATAAATCGAGCAGCACATAAAGCCGCGCGACTAATTGGAAACTGCACAACAACACACGGATGGTCAACATGGTGGACACACAGTGTGGAACAGAAATATTTGACCAGATCTTGTTATATATATCTTAGTACTTTTTTCGCATAAGTAAATAAGCAAGACGCAAAAGTGGAAGTAATATCCATAAGTATTTTTCCAAACATAACCATAAATAGGTACTATAAAACGGCTTCACTTCTGAGAAGAGTGAGAGACAGTCATAACAGCATCCTAAGAATGGAGAGTCAGAGTCTCTTATTATGAGACACTTTGTGCGGAGGGTGATGGGCACTAACACTAGATAATAAGCTATTAGGTATAAGTTACTAACATTTTATGGATTCTATGGGCCAAAGTAAAAAGATTGTATTGTTTTGCAAATAACGTACGTCAACTCAATCTTTTAATACCACACAAGCATGAGCATACAAATGGAAAACTAATCCCATTCAAAAATATTTTAATACCGATCCGCATTCCCATGCACGGCAGTGTAATGGAGGAATAGGATGACCCACTTTTTCGGTGCACAATAGACTTTTATATTGCTCTGAATACTAGATTCGTTCGCCTACAAACTACTGAGCGGGTTTTTTGTTAATTCCTTTAATCGGAATACTTTTTCGTCCAAATATTTTTGCTAAATCTTTTATAGGTTTAGCAACTAGAGAAAAAAATACTACTTCTATAATTTTTTATAATAGCAATTAATATATTATGTAAATTATATTAGGTTCCCTTCTGAGAGTAATGTTCTTCGTCCATACCTTGACAACTTAAACCCATATTTTTATGTTATCGATTTGGTCTCTAAGTTTCAAAACTCAGAAACCTCTTAATTCCTCCTCTTTTTTATTGATGTAAATTATATCTGGTCTATTGTTTTGTATTTCTGTGTATGTTTGTATTGGCATTTCCCAAAGTATTTTTGCGTCTTCGTTCTCCCTAACGTGTGGGTGTGTTATTGTCTCCTTCCACCAAAACTTATTTCAATGTTGTGTTTTTGTAATTATGTCCAGAAAACGTATTGAACTATATTATTATGACGTTTGGTGTAGCCAGCTTTTCACATCCCATCGTTATATGATGTATAGTCTCATCCTTCGTTGAGCATAACCGATACTTGCCATCTACCTGCTTCTTGTGTATATCGCGTTCATGTTGCCTGGTAACTATTGCTTGATCCTGTACTGCGAATATAGATGCCTCTAATGATGAAGATACTGGTTTCTTTTTTAGCCATATGAATGATCCCTCACTATCGATGTTAGCCTTATCTATAACTGCTTTGTAGAACTGTCCATGTAACGGCTTAGCTTTCCAAACCTCTATCTTCTTCCTCTTGACAGCTGCTTTTATTTCTTCATCAATATGTCTTTGTCCTGTTCTTAATCCTAATTCTGTTGCTACCTCATTTGCTTCTTTATCTATTGAGTATTTATTTTTAGTTTTGTCATGCTGTATTATGGTTTCTATAAGATAGTCTGTAGTTGTTTGGAAGTATTTTTTGTATTTTAATATTTGTGTGTTGTATATTATTTTTATATTTAATAATCCTCTTCCCCTATCTTTCCGTGATATGTATAACCTTTCTTTATCTGCCTTCTGCTGGTGTATCTTCTCCATTGCTAGGAGCTTTCTGGTCTTAACATCTATACTTGCTAGATTTCGGGTTTTATAATTAAAAATTCCGAATGAGTAGAGTAATACCGGCACAGCATAAGTGTTCATTGCAGTCATGATATTAACAGAATCTAAGTGTGAATTGGTAAGACATTTAACCCTCCTAAAATATTCCTTTGTTATTGCTTCTCTTAACTCTTTGTGATTAATTTACCGGACTCATTAATGCCTAAATATTTGTACTGCTGCTTATCCTTCAATTACTCTATTTCATCACCACTCTATAGTATATGGCCCTGACCCTGACACTCACTCCTTCTACCACCTACCAAGTGCAACACATTACACTTGTCCTGTCCAAAGCTCATACCTTTTTCCCTAGTGTATATTTCTGTACTATCTAACGAAACTTGTATATTATTTTTACTGTTCGCATATAATTTTAGATCATCCATGTATAATAGATAATTTACCCATGAACTGTCTTTAAGTTTGTATCCTTTTGTTTCGTATTTATTTAAAACTTGTGAAAGAGGGTTAACTGCCAAGCAAAACAGAAGTGGTGACAGAGTGTTTCCCTGAAAAATACTCCTGCGTACTATAATGGGTTCTATAACTACGGATCCGTTCCTACCATAAGCTGTCATGACAACTTTCCACCTGGACATTGCCTCTTTTAAGAAATTGGATATAACTGCTGGGCACTTGTAGAGGTCTCATGAATGGCTTCTGAAGGTACTAACCTTCAGAAGCCATTCATGAGAAACGCTGTCAAATGCCTTCCTGTAATCTATCCACGCCATACTAAGATTTTTCTGTGCCAGATGGACATCTTCCGAAATAGCCTTAATTATCATAAGATGATCTTTACATCCCCTAGCTTTTCGCCTATAGCCTCGTTGTTCAGGTGCTACTTGTTGTATATGTGTGAAGTTACAAGCGAGCACGCAATTATCTGTACTCTGTCTGTACTCGTACCTAACTTCAAGTCAGTATCAATATACGCTTGGTCCGAACGCACGTCTTTTATTTAGCAGTGGCGACGAGGATTAAAAATAAAAAGAAACTTTTTCGGTGCAGATTAGTTCACATATTATAATTGTGTCGTGTAGTCGTGGACAATGTCAGTGGGCAAAATCAAGGACTTTGATGTGAAAACCGGTAACTGGTCAGCATATGTCGAGCGGCTCGAAATGTACTTTATGGTTAACAAGATAACGGACGATTTAAGGTTACCAACTTTAATCGCGTTAATCGGGGAACAAGCTTACGAATTGTTATCTACATTGGCGAGTCCTAAGAAGCCATCAAGCTTATCATACGCAGTCGCGGTGGATCTACTGCGAGCACACCTGCAACCGACACCCTCAATCCTAGCAGAAAGATATAGATTTCGTCAAAGACGGCAAATGGCGGGCGAATTAATAGCGGACTACGTGGCCGACTTGAAAAAGATGGCCAGGTACTGTGAGTTTAAAACGAACCTAGAAGAAAACTTAAGGGATCAGTTTGTGTGCGGTCTGCGGAGCGATGTTATTCGGCAGAGGTTATTCGCGGAAAATGACCTGGACTACAATAAAGCGCCACAGTTAGCCAATACCCTGGAAACAGCCGAGCGGGACGCTGGGGCTGTCAAGGGCTCGCGGGAAGAAGTTCCGGACCGGGAACTTAGCGAGAAGATGCACAAGCTGGAAATCAGAAATTGTTCAGTGTGTGGTGGCAATGGACATACACCGCAAAACTGCAGGTACACAGATTTTGAATGCAGTTACTGTGAAAAAAAGGGCAATTTAAGAAGAGTATGTAAGAAGAAAGAATTCGATCGAAAGTCCAACAGCATGCGGGGAAGGTCACACAGAGGTCGCGCGTCCGGAGCGAGCGGCTACCGCGCGGCGGACGACTGCGACGGCGCGAAGCGACGAAACGGCGTGGCAGCGGCGGAACGCGGCGCGCGCGCCCGAGGGAGTGCTGGCGCCGCCAACGCCGCGCACTGGCTACGTGAACCGGCGGCCGGGGACAGCTCCGAGGAGGAACGGGACGTGTCGGGTGATGACGAGGAGCCAATGTACCAGATGTCGTTAGCGAAGTATAGACCGGTGTGTATGACTCTTAATGTAAATAATAAACCCTTAAAAATGGAGGTCGATACGGGGTCGGCGTTATCGTGTATAAGCTATTCAACATACACTCATTTGTTTAGAGACTTACCGCTACAAACATGTAAATTAAAGTTAAAATTTTATGATGGCTCAGCTGTTTACCCGATAGGTTACTTGGAGACAAATGTCGAATATAAAAACAAGGTGAAAAGATTAGATCTATATGTAATAAATAGGGGTAGTACCAGTTTGTTAGGAAGACAGCGGTTATCTGAATTGTGTATACAAATACCTACACTAAGCAAGTGTACAGAAATCCATAATATTGTAACAAGTAAAAATAACTTGATATGGGGTTTTTTAGGGCCGATAGCGGGGCAAACTTACCTTATTGTAGTGGACGCTCATTCAAAGTGGATAGAGGCAATTAAAATGACTAGCACCACAGCGAAAGCCGTAATAAAAGAATTGCGGGAAATGTGGGCGAGATTCGGGTTGCCGAAACAAGTGGTTAGTGATAATGGTCCACCATTTTTTAGTGCCGAATTCAAACAATTTTTAAGAGCCAATGGGATTGAGCAAATTTTTTCAGCCCCTTATCACCCAGCTTCGAATGGGGCGGCGGAAAACGCCGTTAAAATATGTAAACGCAATATAAAAAAAGCAATCAAATCTAACACAGACATACACGCGTCTTTGTGTAGATTCCTACTTGCTTATAGAAATACACCACACTATACAACCGGCGAAAGTCCGGCAAAGATGTGCATAGGGCGAAATCTGCGCATGCGTCTAGACTGTATAAAACCTGATCAGAAAGAATTAGTAAAGGCTCGACAGAAGCAGGCGGAAAAGTCAGCTGGGGGAACGGTTAGACAATTTACATCGGGAGACAAGATCTGGTTTAGAGACTACCGGGGTTTTGATAAGTGGACGGCGGGGACAGTGATAGAAAGAACAGGTAGTACGGATTACAAAGTTAGATCTATCAATGGAACTGAAGAACACAGACATGTCGACCAACTAAAGCTTAGAGTGTCAAGAGATGTTAGCAAAATAGTAAATTGTGACAGTCAACCTGTACACGAGAGACCTGTAAAACGATTCCGCCCTTCGCTAATTTTTCCAGTAGACAACGACCAACCGCCCAGCGCACCGGTCACGGGCCCGGGCTCTCCTGAGCCGTTGCTAGCCGAGGGTGCATCCCCAACAGCAACCGATGATAGGGACATTGGGTTAACAAAAACCCCGCTAAAAACATCTAGCGTGCCTAATGTGCAGGAAATGGATAATCATGGCTCGAATAATAACAATGTACCTAATGAGCCGCCTAATGTTCGGCGTGTACGGAAACCGGTGAAACGATATGGTTTCGAGGACTGTTACAAGTAGAAAGTAAATATTATTATTGTTATAAGTTTAGTTAACAGGTTTAGTATGTAAGTTTAGATTATTTAACAGTAATTTGTATGTTTATTAATGAGTCTGGTAAGGTTGATTGCGTTGTTATTATAGTGATTCGATTATGTGTAACAGTCCAATAGTGGTTACCTATGTATTAGTAATAATTAGTATAGTAGAAATTAAGGGTGAAGGTGTTGTATATGTGTGAAGTTACAAGCGAGCACGCAATTATCTGTACTCTGTCTGTACTCGTACCTAACTTCAAGTCAGTATCAATATACGCTTGGTCTGAACGCACGTCTTTTATTTAGCACTACTATACTATTGTGTTCGCAATGATCGTACAGTTCGTTAGCTAAGTTAGTTATAATATTATATTATATTATATTAATAAAGCTTTCTACCTGAACTCGTGTCCTGAGTTATCGAATAGTGTATATAATGTGTGTTGTGAATAGGCGCGTAATAAATACGCTCCTATTCACAACACATTATAGACATAGACGGAGATTAGTTAAAAAGTTTTGAATTTCTTTTCATATTTTATACTTACGGAACCCTACCAAGAATCCACATCATATCGACTTGTGAAATTCTACTTATCTCGAACATAACAATATCAACAACATTTACTTAATTCTCAATCACATAATTCATAATTTACTCATCTCGTCCATAAATATCGCTTGTTTCAAAGCAAAAATCCAGCAAATCTCCGGCTGAGCTCACACTACTGGTGGAAATTCATTACGCTGTGCATGCTTGACCGCTCCGGATAGATAGCATGTTGTTACAGCACGGTGCTGCCTTTAGACAGGCGAGTTGGAAGGCGAGTGTAGTTAACGTAATACACTTTATACTGCGAAAAAAAGTACTTAATAAAAAAAAAAAACAGTGAGGTGTTTTTTTATTGGTAATAGGCTCACGTTTGACTACCATTTCACCTAATGGTAAGTAATGATGTGGTCGAAGATGAAGTATGCTTACCTAGAATTAACCTATTTATTTTTTACTTAAAGACAAAATATTTGAAACAAAAGTAAGTGTTTAGCCGCTGCTAGTTTCAAAACTACTCTAAATACTCATTTCTAATAACTTACTCTGTTTACATTGCTTAGTTTTGCAATTAAACAATTTAATAAATAATTAGCACATCATACCTCATATATTTATACCTCTTACTCCTCAATTATATACTATACTTTTCTACAAGGCACTGGGCTTTAGATGCAAATCAAGAACTTCTGAATCGCGCTTTTATCAAGAATATATAATAATAAATGTATTACAAATATACCATTTACAGGCACTTTAGAATTGCCAAGCAGAAAGTAAGTTCTGCAAAAAAGCATACATGACACATACAGATATTACGGTAAGATATCAAAACGATTTTTGCTTGTATATCGGAAAAGAAATGAATGTTTGGCTTTTAATTTATGTAGATGATATATCATTAATTGGCAATGAGGAAAATCTGGAAAATATAGTAAATGGCTTGAAAAGAGAATTTAATGTGAAAGATTTTGGAGAAATAATAAACAGTACATTTTTAGGGATGGAGATAGTGAGAAAAACTGAAACCTTGAAAACAACACAAGAAAAACAAATTATGAAATTATTAGAAAAGTTCAAAATAAGTGATTGCAATGGAGTAAGTACACCACTAACCAAAGGATTCCAAGCAAACTCGCTTGAAGAAATTGAAGATGTCCCATACGGACAACTAATAGGAAGATTGATGTTTATATCAACCGTATCGCGACCAGACATAGCGTTTGCTACATCATACTTGAGTCAATATCTTGACAAACCAACTAAAAGTCTATGGATTCAAGCTAAACGAGTGTTAAGATACTTAAAGAAGACTATGGATGTTGGATTATTGTAAGAGAAACATGAAGGAAAATGCAACTTGGTAAAGACATTTTCAGATGCTGACTGGGCAAGCAACCATACTGATAGGAAAAGTGTAACAGAGTCTATTACTCTTTACAAAGGAAACGTTGTCGCTTAGTTGTCCAGAAAACAGGATTGTTTTTCACTTTCAACCGCTGAGGCTGAATACATAACAGCTGCGACGAGTGCCTGTGATCTTTTGTATGCAAAAGGATTATTCTATGATTTTAGTAAGAGAGAGAGTATGAAAGAGAAAGATTTAAAGTGTGTGTTGTATATGGATAATAGAGGAGCAAGCTTTGCGATTTTGTTAATTCAATAGAATTAACAAAATCTTTTGAAAATAGGAAGAGGGCAAAACACATCGATATTAAAACTCATTTTATAAAAGACCTAGTAACAAAGAAAATTATAAAATTCTTGAATTCACTAGTTCCGATATTAATTTATCTAATTTATTGACCAAAATACTTTTTAATGAAAAATTTAATTTACTAAAAACTAAATCGAATATTGTTTGAGCTGAAGCATATATTTGTTATATTATAAAATGTAATTTCATAATTTTGTATGAGACATTGAGAGGTACCAATAGATAAGAAACGCCTGATCTCGTCATTGTTATGTTAACGATTTAAATTCTAAAGAAGTTAAAATCTAGTTGGGGTGTTAGAACTTATTAAAGGAGATCGTACTTGTTACGATGAATATTATCTATGCCTATGTCGTGTCACTCACTGTCTCTTTACTGAACTAAAGATGTAAGCTATGTTTGAATAAATAAAAGTAAAGTACATGGAGTCCACTGCGATTTTATTATTCGTCGACTAGATAATCCTAATAGGTTATGGGCCCAGAAAGTCGTCGTCCTAGTCGTCTTGTGAGCCAGTCAACTATTTCGTTCAAATGCACGCCGGGCTCCAACCATATCATTGGGGATATCGGTTGGCCCGCATGGCAGCGCGGCGCGATACCAACCCCAATTCTGTTACCGAAATTACTATGAATTAGTACAAACGCTTCTATTTTATTTAACTTACTACGTGTAATTTTTATTTAGTAACAACATAGCATTTCACATATTATAAGACGAATAAATAGTTAAATAATTAAAAAATATAACTTGATATAAGTGGAAAGCCAGAAACAAAATAAATGTATTATTAAATTTTGTAAAAATGCCCTATGTAAGACAGACTTGAATTTGGGTAAGGAACAAGACATGTTAATATCAACATTAGATAAGGAAGACAAGCGACTATATTGAACCTGCATTCTGTTAATGGTGGAAAAATAACCCAGATTGGTTTTAAAACTTTTAGCGCTAAGTAACTGATATCTAGTTATACGAGCCAGTTTATAAGGCACTAAAAAACAATAAAAAACAATCGAACTCGATCAAAGATTATATATTTTCGTTTTTTTTCTGAATATTTAATACAAAACATGACGCTTCATTATGACAATGCCTTACTGAAACAATCTGTAGAATATAGACATAATGCAAGCTAATATTATTCTTTCGTTACTTTTGTATCCTTAAATATCATTTATTTTTATTTATTGCATTACGTACAGCTATCTTTATAGGCTTCCCCAAAGTGATAGTGTAGAAGAAAAAAAAACTTAAATCACAAAGAACAGATAGGCAGTAGAGCCATGTAAAATTGGCACTTAACTGCATGCAGTAAAGTAACCCATGGGTTTAGGCTGACGACCGACCCTTACTATGGTGGACAAGGGCTAGAAATTGATAGCGTTCTTGAAATGAGTTCTGTATGTAATGTCATCGCAAAGATATTTATTTAAGTCGCGTCGAAACACACCGCTTGTCGATACACCACAGGAACCAAACCTTGAAAGAAATCGAGCGTTAAAGAGAGGTATTGAAGTTAGTTAATGGTTACCAATTGCAAGTTTTAAGGCCAATTGTAAGTTTGGTTTCCCTACACACCAGCTAACCAAGGGTAGATATCTGAAGATGAGACTTATGGGCTGAGTTCTTGCGCATGATGAGATTACATTAGAAATAAAACACAAGACAGGTATGGTTGCTCAAATCATTAAATATAATTAAACGTTCTATGAAAACCCTAACACATGTAGTGCCATCATATTTTAAGTTTACATAAATTAATTAGCCTATCATTTACAAGTACCACTTGTGGTTTTTCCACAAGTTGCCTTTCTGGTGATGATTCATGCGTAGATTACATTTCGTCATCATTCGAATCGCCTTGTAATGAGGTAATTATATTAACTAACCGCTACCGGAAACTCGTGCAAAAACGCCAAAGGTTGTAATATCGCATTATTTTCCCTTTCATTGAGCGGACAATACGGATCATAAAGTTTTATCGTGAGGGGCTGACTCCACTGTCCGTCAAACTTTTGTTTAAGGATTAGTAATTAATCTTTGTTTATATTTTAGGTATGTCATGATGTCTGAATGATAGACACGCAAGCAAAAAGATAACGAAAAAAAAAAACTGAAGCAATAATCTATATTAATATTATAAAGCGGAAAAGTTTGTTAGTTTGTTTGTTTGCTTGAACGCGCTAATCTTCGAAAGTACTGGGTGGATTTGGATGAAATTTGGTATGGAAGTAGCTTGAAGCTTGAGGAAGGTTATAGGCTACTTTTTACCCGACTGCAAAAAAGGAGAGTTATGTTTTTACCGTGATAGAATCCACGGGAGCGAAGCCCCGCGAGAGTACTAGTTTTTAATAAGCTTTAGGATCTAGCTACCTAATTTAACTCTTGAGTGTCATTTATATTTCAGTATTTTATGAGCCTGTTCAAAAGTTGAAAACGCAGCGTAACCACACGATCTAAAACTACCCATAGTCATATTTTAACCAACGAACATTACCTAATTACGATTTTATGACAAATTCTTTACTGTGAAATAGCCAACTCCTAAGGTTCCTGTTGATTTTAATAGTTAATTGGCAGATAAAACTTATTTCTTGGTATTGATACATAGGGAAGAAATAAGTTTTATCTGCTGATTAACTTTAAAACTCTTCATCAAATTCCTGCCAGTGTCACCGACCACTTTACCCAGCCCGTTCCCTTTCTCGGATTAGCGAGGTAAGCCACTTTATTTCGTCGTCTTCTTACGTCGTAAAACTTGTACGTGGCTCTTATATTCAGAAAAGATTGAAAAATAGGTATATGTGAAATTTAAGACGAATAACGTAGTATAATGTAAAAAAAAATGCATTTAATTTTTTGTTTAGACGGTAAATCAAATATCTCGTAAAGAAGCCAGAAATAGCAAGCATATTACTTTCGTTCATTACCAGATAAAATCACATACTCGAAGCATAAAGTTTAATACTATACTAAAAAGCAATCTCCACAGTATAAGCAAACTATTCTAATATCGTGCGACACAACATATGCTGTAGTTCTATAGCAATTTACGAACCGGTTTAAATTCAGCGAACAATGCATGTGCACTCAGTTTATATAGAGATAGGATTATTAAGTTGTGTTTAATTCTGTTTATGTAGTCACGTGATCTGCAGCATATATTAATATTTTGCGGGGGTTTTCAGAAGTGAAATACAAACTTAAATTGAAAATAAACCACACGCAAAAAAAGACACGAGTCACTTATCAAGTCATCTGTTTGAAACGTAGATTGTTTGGTTACCATAATAATATATTTTTATACCTTATTGTACTGTTATAAGTAAAAACCTTACAGTTTTATTGAAGCGTTCTTGAATGTGTGCTTTATCAGATACCATTAAATGATTATGTAAATGCTGGCATAGCCTGTATAGATGTAGTATAGATGTATGTAGTATGATATAGATGTATAATGTTTTTTTTTTCGGTGGGAAAATCATCTAATGACTCCTTCCGCTCTGGCTATCATATCTTGCCAACATGGATTAGCATAACGTGGTTCTTTCTCACACACGACAAGTAAGTTGTGTGTTAACAACTTACTGGAAACCACTCATTTACGATAGGAATAATTAATCTTAATATTCCGGGAATGAACCGCGAGCGAAGCCATTTAGCGCACCCCAACACGGGTACAGTAGGTTTGAATGAGATGACGGGAGCTGAACCGATTTCAGGAATTTTTTTTATTTCGACAGAGCCCACTCTTGACACTTATTACGCCTGATGGTAAGCGGTAGATGAAGTCGTTGATGAAACGAGCGAGCCCAGAAGATCCCTGTTGACTCCGGCTTTCTCTTGACTGCCTACATAGTAAAATTTGTTTGCAATCTCAAAGCTGTCAGTATTGTACATATAAACCTGTGAAGTATAAAGTACAGATTAACCACGTGAAACTTATGAATAAAATATTAATAGCCACACAGGTTGGTTGCCTGTGTGTGAATAGGAAACTAGAAGATCTGACACCAGTTTAGCCAAACGATATCGTGGTACTTAAGTACTAGTTATTTACAGATTTGAAGCCAATTAGTTTTATCACATAAAAGGTAATAACTTAGGATCATTTACATAACTTTTACTAATTTACCTAAGTTGACGAGAGGGGGAGGGGCTCTCACCAATCAATAAATATATCACGTACGCGTATTACTGAAAAAATGTCAGTAAAGTCACTGTGAGGTCGTAGCAAACAATGCAATTGATGTCGGAGCGGGGAGGAATGTGTTGTAGATCCAACTCGACGCGATTCAGCTGTCCCTGAGTTTATAACGTTTTTCAGGTAATTTGAGTGAGAAAATGACCTTTGAGTGTCAATGAATGATGGAACATATTGCAGATTTCTATGAAGTAAAAGTCTATTTTATTTTGTAATGCTTTTAATTACATAAATACGGCTCAGTCTCGGAGTGAACTAACAGAGAAGCTTTCAGCTAAATTCCAACTAAGCATAGTTGGCCCACTTCAAACTTGGAACGTACTAAGTAATTCCAAGTTTAATAGCTATTCGATTGTATTCGCCTTTAGAAAGATTTGTAAAATTTTTGATCAAATTGTTGTTCGTTGAATCATTGGGGGTTGTTTGGCAAAAATTTGAGCCAAGCGCTTAACTTCGAAAGTTGGACAATTGTGTTACAGAGCGATGAGCAATGCATTGAAGGTATGTTCGGAGATTCATCATGACTGGTTATATCAAAGGGATTGGCAGATTCACAGGTAGCTTCAATGAGTTTTCATCTCCTTCTCCAGTCCACTCTAGCCGAGTACTTAACTAAATGGTTCGTATTGTGTCTAAAAGCTCAACACGGCTCAGACAAATATTAAAAAAAAAACATGTGAAAACTTCATGCAGCAAACGGTTCACAGTATCCAAATTCTAACTAGAACACTTACCTCGTCACTATGTGGAAATAAGCCATCTTCACTGAATTACATCCAAGGTTTAATGTTCCGGGAAAACACAGTATCAATAAAGATATAGAACGCTTAGACAATTCGACTTCTGTAGTCGCCTGGCAAAAACTTCCTTTCCTACGCCCATAACAAACGGTCAACCATAAAGAGCGGGAAATTGTTGACTATTTGTACATAATTTTTGTCCTCAGCGATTAAGTATATAGTTCTCTGTAAAAATATTGGAAGTTATAATTCTTAAACCCATATTTTGTAAGTATAATTTTGTAATAAAAATGCCTATTAACTTACTTATTGTGTAGTCAAGTGACATACGTGAACAGTGTTTCAATTGCGACTTATAACATGTGCACTGAATTTGCGTCCGGAGTACATACCTACACTTAAACCGAATTGAATAGTTTAGTTACACATTCCTTAATCTAATAAAATCAAATGGTATTCATAAACGTTGTGCCGCCAAGATTGAATACATCTGACGGACAATAACAAAACTTAAGCTAGTCTTATCTATGCCTTATGTACGAAACTCAGTTTGCCAAGTAAATAGAGTTAATGCAATTTTCATGAATGCATTCTGAGCTCATTTATTTGTTAAGAACTTTAAAAGGGTGGGTAGTGGACTAAGATATGTCACGGGGTTCTTGGAGTAATTAAATGGTGTTTGCGGTTAGCTTAACACACTTAAGCGATTGATGGAAATGGTCCGCCTTAAACGGTAGTGTATAGTTGGGATGTGTGAAAAGTCTGCTAAGCATAGCTTTAAAAAGTACAATGATATGAAGCAGCATCCCGTATCAACTTTTCCTTTGGTGCTTTGAGTTTCTCAGCCATTCTTTATATCAAATAGTTTAAGTACCTACAACGAATAATGTATTTATTATATTCTACACCATTTACTCCATTTATTTATTTATTTATTCATAGGAAACTCAACAGTTTTTTTTTTACAATGCTCATTATAATATGCTAACAATGCCACATGGGGTTCTGAAGCCTAATATAGAGTTTCACAACATGCATATAGACAGTACAGTAGTTCTAAAATTTCAACTTTTTTACTAAAAGAAAAGTAAATATAACAACTGGTAAATAATAATATACGAATATTATTCACTTACTGGTGAGTATTTTTACAATAAATTTACTAAAAGTTACCTTGGATAGCTGGAATATATCCAGATTTTCAAATTTCTCTATGTATAAGCGAAGCAGTCGAGTCATAACAGCATTTTGTCCATAATTGGTCCGGTGTGAAGGTTATTTATTTAAACTTTATGGATAATAGTGGTACATGGGCGGGCTTAATGCAACAAGACATTCTGTATTAGTCAACCTTTGGCCTTAAAAGACCAAAATGTGGTAGGTGTACAAGTAAATAAAATATCATAAATATATTATACAGTTTGTTAACTAACAGAGGGCGTTCCCGTTAACCCGCAATAGTATAGCATCCAAACATGCTAAAAATATTACCATTCGAAAACAAAATGTTATTTTTTATATTAAAATATTTACTAAAAATGTTAAATGTTAAATTGAAACATTCTGTGTACGCGTACTTGAAGGACGGCAACATCGCAATTTATTTATGAATGACGAGCCGCGTGTGCGGCGATCTAATTGATGTGCTTATACTACATGCTAATAATGCGGGTTAACGGGAACGCCCTCTGTTAGTTAATATACTGTATATATATCTTTGTTAAATAAATATATCAAATATTTATTGGAATGTTTTTATACGTCAGTTCCTCGTTACAATAATTCATGAGAAGTTACCTTAACCGTACAGTTCGGTTGTGGGTCCAATTAGGAGTGACATTTCAAAACAACTGCCAGCTCAGTACGAGCTTCAATTGGCTCAAAAGAGTTACGTCATGTGACATGCTAACTAATAATACACTTAATCATTGATTAAGCTACTCAATATTTGAAATGTACGTGTACTAATTAACACAGCTGTATACAACGGTCATATAATAGCACTAATAAATCTGTCATAGGTATTTATCGCGCGACTTTACTACCTATTCGAAAATCGAATTGTAGAAATGCAATAATCGCCATTTTGATTATTGTAGTGATCGAAGCTAAAAACCATAAAATATGTAGATTTTGGGTACTCTAGCTCCACTTCAAGTATCTGGGGGCACGGCAGTGCCCCCGCCAAGTCGAGCAAAAAGCGGCACGGCCGTACCATACTTTTTTCGAAGCAATTCAGGCCATTTTCGACCCCGTATAACTTCGTTGTGGATAAAACTAGAAGCCTGAATTTTCAGTAATCAAGCAGGCATTGTATAAACACAGTACATTTCCAATTTAATTCAATTTGAACCAGTAGTTTAAGAATTATAACGAGTCAAAGTTCCTTAATTTTGTCACTCACTGACTGACCAATCATCAAAAGTCTAAGGCACTTCTAGCAGACATAGAAGCTTCAAATTTAGAACACAATTCGTGTTTAGTGTATGAATCAAGGAAAAACTAAAATATATTTTTTAATTTCGGTCCAGTTTTCTAGATACATCAACTGCATAAATAACTTTGTAATCCTATATATTTATATGGGATTACAAAGTTACATTTACAGTTTATTAATCAGTGTACCTGTATATAATTATGTATAATATAATGGAATAATAGGTGTAGATAGGTATCTAGATATAATTATGTTCAAAGGTAACTTGTAAAGCCTGTTCTACACTACTCGCGAAGTTGGTCGAAGTTGAGCGAATACGAGCGAGTGTAGAAGGGCACTTCGCTTCGCTTCGTGCAACCTCTGCTCGCATCGGGCGACTTCCAGTCGTTATCGGTTTTTGGCGCCCGAGTCAAAGGACTCGAAGTGTCCCGAAGTTGCGAACACTTCATTTCGCATCGAGACGTCAATAGCGAATGTTGCATTCATCGTTCCGTACACTTAACAGAACTGATAACGATGAGTGATATACAGTGGATACAAGAACAAATTCTCTTGTTCCTCGAAACATTGCAATCAGAGCCAGTTGTTTAGGACCCAAATGAGAGAGGTCATAAAGACAAAAAAAAAGTCAATGATACTTGGATGCGTATCCAGGAAACAGCAGATTTAAAGAAAAAGAAGGAGTCTCTTATTGCCACATATAGGGGGTACAACAGGAAAAAAGAGGCTTCGATTAAATCTGGTGCTGGCGTGGAAGATGTTTATCGTCCAGTTTGGTTTGATTATGAATACATGGACAGTTTTTTAGGATCGGTGTATAAATGTAAAAAAGCAATAAATACTACTTAAATAGTGCATTGCAATCATCCACCATCTTCTTCATCTCCATTTCTTTTTAATTTTCGTTGAATAATAAACCCGAACGTAGTTATAATACGCGAGAGCTCCTCGCGAGGTTGCACGAGTGTGTGGTCACATACTTCGGACTTCAATCAACTTCGACGAGTACTTCGTCGAGGCAACTTCGCGAGTACTTCGTCGAGGCAACTTCGTCGCGAGTAGTATAGAGCAGGCTTAAAATGGTCAACGGAATAAAAAAGCCATAGAGAGGGCTTTAAGAAAATTCGTTGTTGGTATACAAAAAGTAGAAGGCACCGGAAAGGAAAAAAGTAGGACTATCTACAAAAAGAAATGAGATCCCATAAAAATAATACTTGTCAAAAAACCAAGTCTCGCAACTCAGTTCTTCTACCGTAAAAAGTTGTGAGATCCATGTAATACCAAGTCGGTTATTCGATTATTCAGTCCCTACTTAAGGGACCTTCTGTCTTAAGTTGTTACGTAATTATCTAACCTAACAACATCTGATAGTCACCATATCAGTATTAAAAATCTTTAACGTTTTAAATAAATAGATTGACTTGGCAATCGCAAAAACAATCTAATTTATATATGTATGTATTACTTGTGAGATATATTGTGTTTTCATGCGATGACCGAGTCAATCTATTTATTTAAAACGTTAAAGATTTAAAATATTGATATGTTCACTATAAGATGTTGTTAGGTTAGATAATTACGTAACAACTTAAGACAGAAGGTCCCTTAAGTAGGGACTGAATAATCGAATAACCAACTTGGTATTACATGGATCTCACAACTTTTTACGGTAGAAGAACTAAGTTGCGAGACTTGTTTTTTTGACAAGTATTGTTTTTTATGGGATAATGTTATACGTTCATCATATTATAATTATATCTATTTGAGGAATTCTTTCTAAAAATGTAGTGGTAATAAGATTATTGATATTCAAAGACAGCGACAATTGCGTGTGTTTACGTTTCAATTTACACAAACGCCACACACTCACATGAAGTTATGATTATAAATATATCAACAATAATTCTGAATATCGTAGAAAACAAGAAAAATGTCTGATTTAAATGTAAGTTACAAACACAGGTTACGTTAGTAACTTATTAGTAATCTGTGACACAGGTGCAATAATAACACGTTAAACCACTACTTAATGTTTAAAATCGTTAGCCATATAACTTTTTTTTGTTAGGATATACCTAGGTATCAAAACGATTATGTGAATCAATTTTTGAATCAACTCGATTTATTTAAATAAGGTTTTACAGAAATCGATTCTTGCTATTGCAATAGTTTGAAGAGAGCAATTTTATATAATGAAACTGATCACTTCAGTACAAGATAATATTATTTATTACTGTATCATGATTACATACCTATTATGTACGCACGAACAACGTTACGATTATGTGAACTATCCAATCCAATTACACAATAACTTAGTACTAGTGGATGCAAGAGACGAATTGCGTATTCAACCCCGACAACTGCCAACAGAATTGTCCTACCGTCGTTTGCGCCATTTTTAAACTCACTCAGTTGCCAGCACGATTAGTCGATTGCACGAAATAGTCAATAACAAAATAAGTGGATGGTTATTTAAATAGTCAAACTATATGATCCTAACACTATCATGGAAATATTACAATACGTACTTATGTGCTTATTTGATAATTTTACCACGCTAAAAAAAAACAGCTTCCGACTATCCGTAATGACTGTCACGTCGACTAACACGGAGGAATCTAAATATGTTAAGATGGTCACCCATCCATACACCAACCTTGGCAAGCGTTGCTTAACCTTGAAGATCGACCTGTTCAGCTGTTAATATTTAGCCACGAGTTTAACTCATACTCAAAGGGAGGGCCCTTGAATGAAAATATGATATGGTCGACCTCCCTCCTAAATCATCATACCTACGTAATAAATGGATAGACGTAGTAAAAATATGCAAATTCAGGACATTTAGAGAACTAAAATGCACACTAGGACCACGTGATTGAAAGTCCTTTTGATGTTCAAAAACTCAGGTCACATCGGCAAATGTCAAAAGTCGTTAAATCCAAATACCTAAATGCATTCCATTTTGAGTACCTAGGTACCTACCCGACGAAGTTAAACCACACGAGATTTCAGGTCTTTGTAAAGTAGGTAGGATATTTTAACTGAAAACAAATGAAACGAAGGTAGGTTATGTTGGTACCTTTGATTATACTTAATGCCGTTGGTACCCATACTCGTTTAATGTAGACCGTATTGTTACTACTTAACACAGAACACATACCCTACGGCTACTTAATTGGCAACGTTCAAATCACTGACATTATGACAGCAGAATGTTTCGAACCAAACTTTTTAACTTCTGAGCGCTATATTTATAATATATTCCTCTTTACCATTCGTACCTACCTTACTTACACAAATTACTGTTTATTGTAAAATATCGTGAAAACACCAAAATTCATTCCCAAATACGAATTAAATCAAACAAGTTGACTACAAAACAAGACTTATGTCTTTGAAATAAGAACGTAATTGGTTCAAATTTTATTCGGCCAGCTGTAAAAGTTTTGTTGGGGTATGTTGTCAGGGACGCGGGGATGTCTCGCGCTCGCTTCACGACTTTCCGCTTCACTCTTCCTTCAGTAGTCTTCAGTACCGCTGTGGACGCTGTATGCTTTGTATGCGTGTTGTCTTTTGCGGACCCCGCGAAATAAAGTTCGAAATTTATATAATTTAATTCGTGGTGGTTTTGTGTGTTTAACCTTAAGGTGTTGGTGTTCTTTTGTTTATAAATGTGGAAAAAGTGATTCAACCAGTTGTGGATTTCACAGGTAAGTCCATTGTGTATATATGAGGATTTTAGGACTTGCTTTGTATTCCCGTTACAATGTTAAATTATTATTAGTACCTACTTGAAAGCCTAAACCGAAAAACCTACTAAATTATATTTTATAACTGACGACACGCTTTTTAAAAATGGTAAATACTATGGGTTTAATCGTTTATAGCGTTTATAGGCATCAAATTATTGCGGCACATATTTGAATTTTGAATATACCTGAATAACAAAAGACGAACAGTTTTCTCTTTGAGATTAAACGATTTTTTTTTATTTAACAATATTGTTTATGTGTTGCCTAACAGTTTTACTGTCAGATTTTTTATCATGGGAGTTCTACTACCACACAAGTAGAAGGTTATAGGCATCAGTTTTAGAATAAATGGTAAATAGTAGATAGAAAATTGATGGATTAATTTGTGGCGCACCAAAATAGTTCCGCTTTTATAAATTACAGGATTCTTTTTTTATTTGCCAAAAAATGAATCGTTTTGAACCGTTCATTCCTGGTAGGTGGTTGAACTTGACGTTTGTCAAAACATCAAACAGGACCTACAGCTACAGTGGCGTGTGTGGAAATCATTTGGTATTCAAGAAAAACATCCTTCTTTATTAAAAGAACATCAACGGTGTTCTTGTCAGTTTGAATTTACGTACAAAAATTATGTGCTTTCTGAAGTTTTTTTATCTGCATTAGCATTAGAAAAAATAACATTTTAAATAAAGAAGAAACTTAATGAGTGTAAACAAACAAGTTTACAAGAGTAATCAAACAAAAATGCGACCATTTTTCGAAGTGGTATGTAGGTATGCAATGATATTATAAAGTACAGATATTATGTTACGTTCATAGTAATTTGCATTGAAATTTGTTCCGCGTAGTAAAAACTGCACACATCACGAATATCTATGGCACACATTGACAAGTTTTACCTTAGAGTATAGAAATAATATAGAGACGCTGTAATTGTCTATATCTTACTTGCTTATACAAATATCTATTGAATCGATACAGAAATATGAAACTACACTTTGTCTCTTTTTAACCAATGAGTAATCTCTTTTGAAGAAAGAGACGTCATGATATTTGTTTATTCTCTGCCTGGCAACATTTTAACATTTCCGTCAAAGTACCTACCTCGCGTGCCATCCGCCATCTTTTGGACGCGTGGGTTTGTGGTACATCAGCTGTCAAATGAACAACAACATTGGATTTAGATTGTGATTTTTAGGAATAAAAACGCTTCTTACTAAATTGTTTTGTGCTGTGAGTGTCTAGTGGTGCAAATTGAATATGCCTACTTGTTCAATAATTCTGTGTGGTGCAAGGAAAAACCACAATCAACCTCATTTGACCATGCACAGGTTAGTAGCCGTATTTTAAGAAAAACTTTATCATGCTGTTATTTTTTTGTATAAGTATCCTTGTTTTATTTATAGAATAAAAGCTCCCAAATGTACATACCAATTATATCTGATATTTAACTCTATTTGCTAAATTTATATCATGTTTTGTTTACAATACAAATGACAATTCAAAATAGTGATGTCTTTTATTTAATAAGCTATCGATAAAAACTAACATTTTTTTTAGTTTGTACATTGTAGAGATCAGTAGAGTAGGGTTTCAAAATGAAGAGCTTGAAGAGATGGTTTTGAAAATAAAACTAACAATAGAAATAAAAATAGCGATAGTACTAAAACACAACAATGTCACTTCGTCATGCAGTAGTTGGTGGTTATTTAGTTCAATCTCTGATATGTTCCATGAACTGCATCAAACTGAAATCATTTTGTATGTTTTTTATTTGCACAGGTTCCCTAAAAATGAAGTGCTGCGCCAGAAGTGGCTTGAAGTCATTGGGATGGAAAATATCAAACCTGGACTTAAAGTACCACGTGTCTGTTCATTACACTGCAGAATCAATCTTCAATAAAACCCTTGATGTAATAAGGCAGACAGCGTGATGATGCAGTACCGTCAATCCACCCTGTAGTAAGTTAAAACAAATAATTAACTTCATATTGTTTAAATTTCCCTACGAACCTGTCGGTTCATCCAATACTTTAGTATTAATGTTTCTCAATTTTAATATTATTAAATACCTGTTCATACTGTTATGTTTAGCGCTAGTGATAAAAAAGATGAGATTATTCAAGATATAAAAAATATTTTCAGTGGTAAAAAAAAAACACACGGGCTGGTTCTGCGTGAAATCATAAATGTCGAACAGGCGTTCTCCATGATGACTTAACTTACCCTTACCAGTGAAACACCTAGATCAGATATATAAAAAGTATTTTTTTTTTGTTTTAATTTAAAATAGGTTCGCGTTTGACCACCATCTAAATAAAATAAACTTTAATTTGTCAACATTATGTAAAAAGAACAAATTTGCGTGGTTATTTCCTCAAAAGAATACCACAGACATGAACCTACATGCTTCTCATATACAAATACAAATTGTCTGGACTTTAAAAGAGACTTTGACCTCTGAGTTTGTTTCGGTGTTTCTTCTCAGAGTAGTCAGTTAGGAAATACCGGCCTCATCTAACTAAACTAAACACGCAAAAAAACATGACGTGTAAAAGTGTTATTTATAACCAATTTACAGAACACTAGGATTTTGTGTCTCCTCTTCAACATCTTACACAACCCGTCTTACCCTTCTTACCTGCGTGAGCGTTTTTCTTACGCTCGTTCTAGCGACGTACCGTGTAGATCACACCTTAGATCCCTCCTTAAATCTCATCCTCATAAAACTAGCTACTACTCTTATTCCTTCTCTGTCCATGCTGTAAGATTGTGGAACTCACTTCCGCCTAGCATTCGTGATTTAAAAACTATATCTTTATTCAAATGTCGATTAAAAGAGCATTACCTTTCCTCTTAACTGTGTTAATTATTTATGTATATATTTATATGTACGTATATTCTAACATTATGTATGTATGTATATTCTAACATTATGTATTTATTTAAGTATATGTTATTTTATTGCTTTATAAGTATGTGTAGGTATATTTAATATTTTAGTTTTAGACTTCACATATTAATTTTCATTTCTCTTCTTGTTCTCACACACTATTGTCTACATTTCTTTTCACTTCTCCTTTCGCAGGTCTGCTGGAAGAAATTTCTAAAGAAATAAGCAGTACCTTTGTACTCAAATATTATAATTATGTTGTCCTATTTTATTTTACTGTGTGTACATAAATAATAAAATAAATAAATAAATAAATATTTCATTTCATTTCATTTCATTTCATTTCAAACTATATATTAGGGTAAGATTCCAGTCTATCAACTGATGCAGCTGAATACCAATATTTTAAATGCCTGAGACTGCCTATCTGACCTCCATAGTACTGGGTAATACGATACCCTTGGTAAGGCAACCAGTTACCAAGGGTATCGTATTAATCAGACTCGGGCCACTGACTAAAAACGACTGTCAAAGATTTACAAATGACAGTTAGTTCGATACTAAGCCAAAAGCGGGTCAGAGTGATCTTTATGAACAACTTTAAATGTGGAACAAACCCTGAAATCGCAAAAAACCTCAGTAGTCCTCATTGATTTATATAATAGTACGCAGTAATATATATGTCAATGGTTGTCCTTCAAGAAAGTCACTCACAAGAAAAAAAACAAAGTCAGTCAGTCACTCATAAAATGTAGCCCAACCAACAGTGCTTCTAACCCCTTGTATGTTAATATGAATGTAATGCACTATAATTTTAAAAATTCAGGAAAAGAACTAAAGGACTTGTTACAGTTATTCCAAAAGTATAATCTAATTATCCAAAGTTTAAAAGTATTGTTACATAAGTAACCAATGAACCCGAAGAAATGTTAGACACTCTGGTATCGATATCGATACTTTTTGGTTTTGATTACTTATGTGCTTCCCTAGCAATGGCAGCCATCTTTTGGCCGCAGTTGACAGTAGGTATGCACGCGTATTTTGTAGGTATTTCTCGTCCATATTATAGAAGGTCATTGAGTTTTACTGATAAGTAGAACAAAAGATACGAAACAACACGCAAGTGAAAGAGATAGCTATAATTCTAACAATTGCGCTTTAAATGAGTCCTTGTGCCATAGGATAACATTTTTATAGCCGCAGAGTGGACACTCGATTGAAGAGTAAGTACGTAGGTAAGAAATTAAACATCATAATGGTTAATCACGGATCAAGTATTACCACTAATGTTTGTATTCAGCTTAGCCCATTATATTCAAAACTAAAATAGAAATTAATAGTCATTATGTTAATGAAATAATTTATGATCAGTCATAACAATAATTGTATGATTCGAAAACTTCGTCAAATCGGAACTTCATCTTGGATGAAGCAGGTAGAAAGCTAGTAATAAATAAATAATCAATTTCATGACACAAATATAGGTTTCATAATGAAATATCATGTAGCGGTTTCTTTGTAGGTACCTATACTGACCAAACAAATTCATCGTTGGCGAAAATGCAAACAACAGGTAGCTGACATTTTATAAAACATTATGCAGGCAGAATTATGTTTTATAAAATGTTTTAGTTACCTACCTCTATAATTGGAACTGCATTTTTTAAGCATTGTTCGACCACATTTCGAAACATATTTGTTAGTATTTTGGAAGTGATTGCTACATATCCTGCTGTTTTTTTTTATGTTTTCCAGTCTGATTCGCTTTTTTGTTCACGAACAATTGCGATCCAATCTTGAAGTCGAAACTGATCCCTCGGAAACCTAATTAAATAAAAAAAACAGTTATAATCCCCAAACAAATTGTAACACAAAACAAATTAAAACAAGTCAATCAATATCGCTTCTACACTTGTAAACTTTTAACTAATCTATGTCCGCCCGCACGCATCCTTATCGCTCTCGCGACAAAATAAGTTTGCTCTCTCTGTCTTCACCTACATATGGCTCCTAAGCATAATTTATTGGCAAGTTTGGAAAATAAATGAAATATAAAAAATAATCTTAATATATTTGCATTCTCACATGTGGTATGAGATCCTTTGTATTTTGTTTACTTTGGAAGTATAATTCGTACACTTCCGAAACTCACACGATGGCATTTTTGATAAATAAAATCTAAGGACACGGGTATTACGGTGCGGTACGCTTGTGGTTGCGTTCGACGCAGACTAGTTGCAAGACGTTCCAATTAGCTCGTGTTCGAGTCTTCACGACGCGCTCGCCTATAACATATCTGTACTATAAAATATCATTGTAGGTATGTATGACCGTATGACTGCCATTGTAATTTCTAATAAATAATAAAAATCATTTAATTCAGGTCTGTGACCCATATAAAATACAAAAGTTACACATGTGCCATTGGTCGGCTTACACTATTATACAAACATAAATACATGCAAAAAATAAAAAAATATATCATAGTTGTGAAATTTAAATTAAATTTAGAATAAGTAATACAAACTTTTCAATAAAATAAAATGAGAAATGTCAAAAAATTTATAAAATAAAAACAATGTCAGATTACAAACGATGTCAGATTATTAAATATTTACGCATGTCAGAGGTAATAATACGTGCAGGCACTGACATGCAGCTGCAGCCATCTCCGCAAGAAAGGAGAATCCCACCGCTCGGACAACACGCTCAGGATCCCGTTCGAGCTGCCCCGACAGCGACGCAGCAGCGAAGCACTTCTTTTCCGGATTATTCCGTAGAAGTCATCGGTACCGGCCTCAGCGAACATCGCTGACGCACTACAAAACCGGGGCCGCCCCAACAGAATCCTGAACGCGTTGTTGTACTGGACACGAAGGGCGTTGTACGTCCGCTGAGTAAAGTTGGTCCACAGGCTGCACGTGTAAAAAGTCTGGCAGTATGACTTGAATAGAGTTATTTTCACCTGTGAAGAACAACGCGCAAACCTGCGAGCCAACATGTTGCACCGGACAGACAACGCCCTGCGCTCCCTCTCGATGTCCGATAATATCCTTAATATTAGCTTTTTGTTTGCGTGGTCTATGCCGCGCACATATCGCAGTATTTCGGTAATACAGCTTTCAATATTCAGCAACAAAACATCCCATTTCTTGATAGATTGATGCAATATCAGTAACTACTGATATGCGTGGGAAAGGAATGAAAAAAAAAACGGTATTTCTATTCCTACTGTACTACGTTTCCATTTTTTTTTTTCACGAAATTCCCTAAGTAGGTACTGTGTACTAGTTTACCACCATCTGTGAGAGAATGTCTGGGACATTCATTCATTAACTTTTCGTAGGTATATATACTTAAATCGGTGTCCCATCGACTGTTTTCTTTAACTTTTATCGAAGTAGGTAAGTTAGGAAAATAAAAGTGTGTTACCGTTTACAGATAAGAGTGTGAATTTTAGATATTATTGTTTTGTATCATCTTCAACTAACACCCGGTTTCTGAAAGGCAGATCAACGCAAAAATTAACAAAATAGCTGTTAAATCCCTTGTCAAGAGATATTTGCGTTGAATTGACAAGCTTTTCATTAACCCGATGTTAGCAACGCAAACAGCTTTTGATAAAAGATTATTTTAACAACTGATTATTTAATTTTTACGATTACGTTTCAGAAACCGGGTGTGGGTTTAGTACCTAATACGACGCAAAAATTTTAGGTTGTAGGTCGTGAGGTACCTATTTACTGTTTGGTAAAGACTACATGCACAGCGCGTAGGTTTATTTATGTTAAACTATGACTATCACAAAACTATCTTGATTGCACACAAAATCAGTTTTGTTGGAAAATGACACGCTGCCTGAAAAACTTATCTTTCAACTAACATAAAATGTTCCATAAAATGAGCTGTCAAGGAGACACAAATTTGTATTATACATAGCTTCCTCTAAAGCAGCCTCACTTGCAAGAGGCACCATAGCGTGGCCTCTCGCTAGCTATGACATACGAGATGGCAGGCAGTACCTACTTAGTGGTATTACTTTATACAACAGCTGAGTCACTGTTGCTAGAACTACCCGACGCAATAAATGATTCTGGTGTGGCATACAGTCGTAATTTTCAAGTGGGTTGAGAAAGTCCAAAAAATGCTCAGCGCATGTGATAAAATACCTACTCGACGTTTGTGTAGCGAAAAGTAAGTTCAGAGCAGTGGTGGGCCAGTAGTTACGGCCCCGACTTTCAGGTTGTAGATAGTGGGGTCAACACTGCTCTCAAAGGTTTGAGAGCAGTGTTGACCCCACTATCTATAGTATATCTATCAATATTTATTCAGCTAAAAGTTCACAAAGTCTACATTTAACTTAAAAAATTTACATTAAGCCCATCGTAAAACAAGAACTAGTGTCAATGATAATAAATTGTAGTTCAAATTAAAATATAAAACTATAAACTTTGAAGGAGGTTAGTAAACTGAGGGAATTAATTAGTTTTATAGTACCCCAAGCGTTTATTACGGGTAAAAGTTATCAACTAGGTCTATAAATTATTTAATAACATAACGCTAGTATTTATTTATTACAACTTTATGCAGCACAAAATGTACAAAGAAGGACTTAATGCCATAGATATTCTCTACCATTCAACCATGGGTGGTGAAAAGATAACATGGCAGGTGCATACAAAAGTCCCGTGTCGGAAGGACAGTAGGTACCTTGCATAGACTGCTGCCCAATCTCGGTGGACCACGGGAAGAAGTTCACCACCTCTACGCTGGTGTCGTGCAATCAATGGTCCTTTATGGGGCGCCTGTATGGTCGAATAGACTGTCTGGCTTCCGACGTTGCAGGGCTAAGATCTACAGCCTGCAGCGGAAAATGGCCAATCATATCGCACGCGGGTACCGAACAGTTTCCTTTGAGGTGGCAACACTCCTGGCACGCTTTCCACCGCTGGACATCCTGGTGTATATGGATGCGAGGGTATATAACCGAATTCGCACCATGCGTCAGGATGGCAATAGCGTGCCGGGAGTCCTCGCTAGAATGAGGTCGCAAGAGCGGCGAGACACACTACCTACGTACTGCCGCACTTCGAAGCCTGGCTGAAGAGAGGAGAGCGCATCACTTACAGGCTCACTCAGGTGCTAACCGGGCAAGGTTGCTTCGGTGAGTACCTGAAAAAGATTGGAAGAGAGGCCGCTACAAATTGCCAACACTAAACAAATTGCAACAGCAACCTTAATTCATGGAGTGCATGAGCTTCCGAGCGGCAGACCTTGGTCGCAAAAATCGGACAAGACTTAACTCTAACAGCAGTAGTGAGGGCTATCCTGGCAAAGACCGAAAACTGGAAGAAAGTAGCCTCCTTCTGTGAGACAGTGATGGTCCAGAAGGAGGCCGTTGAGCGGGATAGTGAGAGGGCCGATCCTGCTCGTAGAAGAAGGCGTCGAGAAGGCAACCACCTCGGCGCCTAAAACGCCGAAACCCTGCCTGCTTTATTTGAAGCAGGTGGGACTTCGGTTGAAGGTTTCCCAAAGAAAACAAAAAAAAAACAAAAAAAATGTGCATACAAAAGTAATCTAAGGAGATAATAACTTCAAGGTAAAAGTTTAATTACATGTATATATAGGAACATATACAACTAAAATAAACTTTCTCGTCGGGGTAAGCCAAAGACTATAAAACCACATACTCTCTGGGGTAAGCACAGGTGTCTCACTCCCACCAGTAGTGCAACCGCTTCGCCTGTTATATAGGTATAAGTTCCATGTGAAAGGCCACAAATTCAGAATCTGAGGTGCCACTACAATTTTCGGATCAATAAATCAATAAACCTTATCTCGACCTGGAGTCGAAAGCGAGACCATATATACTTAAGTTACCTCGTTAATTTTGTAAGCTGAAAGAGTACAATACGCCGCACGTTAGTCACAACAATATTACGTTGCCTCGCATTTCATTGGAATTGTATACTATGCCTCACATTGCGTGTCACTACCACCGCACCGCGTACGTACTGTACTTTTACTTTCTTTTGCCGTGTGGTATTTATTTATAGAACTACGAAGTCCTGCCTTCTATAATTTAATTCTCAGTATATACGAATATTTTAGGATAACAATTACATCGTGTTAATAGTCTGTTGTAGTATGCTCCATGGAGACGAGACAAACACTTCGAGTAAAAAATTGAGTTGTATGTTCCAATAATTCACTATCTGCTTGTTAATAGATTTGCAGACGGTAGGGGTATATATTGCATTCATGAATGAATGACTAATATTAAGGCTGAATTAAAATTAAATATTAATTTATCTAAAGTAACGCTTGATTTTATTGTATTTCTTTCATTATTTCTAACACGCTTGATTTCTACCCGGTCCATAATATTAAAGTCCCTTTTATGATATTCAAAAATTAATTCATTCGGTGCATAACGGGAACTAAGGCGTGAACCCTCTCCAGACAAGCATATTTAGCTTAGTTGGAGGGGTTAATATGATTGCTAGTACTGTGAATTCTACCCATATTTATAATCTTAAAATTAGTTAGTAATCTTTAAAAAAAAGGCCTATAATGTATACTGTATAGTAGGTATTGTGGAAAATTAAAGTCATAGTTGACTTTAATTTTCGGGCAGACACTTTATTTTGACCATTTGGTCCGAGTGTGTCTTAAATTCTTAATTCCTATTTTGATATAGCTGTATAGAGCACTTTTAGGTAGCGTGAGGACGGAGGCACGAGGCTCCACAAAGGTCATACATAAATGATATAAATTATTCACAGGCTTCTTAGCTAATTGTGTCCAAAAATACTCAGTAGAAGCTCGGTGTCTGGGTGTGTCCTCACAAGTAACACATTTTTAACGTAAAAGAAGAAAAACCTGTTCATTTTTTTAAATAGGCTGGTTTGTAGTCATTAGCGTTTCGCTTGATTTAGCGAGCATTCGTCATTGGGTTTGATTTTGTTTTGGTTTTCAATATCCTCTACCTCGCCTATTACTTAGAACTTAAGAATTCCTCGTGAAGTTTAGGCACACCGCTTTCATTTTGCCTTAATAATTACTTGTATCTGCTAGGCCCTTTGTCTTCAAAGGGCCTAGCAGATACAAGTAATTATCAATGAATTAAGAATTCATGTTGAGTATTCTTATACTCAACATGAATTCTTCCACATTCGAGATAAAATGCGTTAAATCGTATAACAAGGACAGATCGCGCCATTCACGTCACCAATGAAGTAGTGTTCCCAATGTATTGACCTATATGGGTTTGTTTGTATGTTTGTAGGGATCGGAAAGTAGGTTTTTTTTTAAAGTCGATAATGAAAACGCAAGCGATATGTAACTGGACGATTAATATTTTAATTACAAATTGAGTACGTCACTAGGCCTATACTTATCATTTCGTGACACGCAATATGAATTAATGTTACCTTATCACTTGAAGATACATAATTAAGTATATTCACTTATAAAAGGGTAAAAACGTCCGTTTTATATTTTGAGCGGAAAGCCAAATTATTTACAGTCAAACCTGGATAAGCGAGAGTTCAAGGGAGCACAATCTCATTCTCGCTTATAGAGGTTTCTCACTAACCCGAGTTTCTCGTTAATGCAGGTACATGGGTAGCGTTTCTCTCTTATAGGGGTACACAGCAATAACAAGTCACAGCAAGTACGAATATAGTAAATACATACTTATAGTATATATTTTTAAATTCTTACGAAAACAAAACAAAAATTCATGTACTATGAATGTAAGTTTATTTTATTTAGAACTTATTTGCACTCAAAAAAATCCGTCAATTTCGTTTGGGTTTCTGTTTTTGTATTATGAAAGTTTTTTTCTAACTCATAAATTTTGTCGAGTATTGTTTGATCAACAACCGCCGCGTATTCAAAGTACTGATGCACCGTCTTCAACGCATTTAAAGCTAGCTTCATTGGAATGATCTTTATTTCTGTTTCCAGAATCTGTGCCGCATATTGATAACTATAAACTGAGTAAGTCCGACAAACAGGACGGTACACAGGCACACGTGTCCATTTGAAAAGAATGCGATAAAATAACAACAATATTTAGTTCCACGAAATAGAATAGGTACAATATTGACGAGAATACAAAAACAATGGTAGAAAATTCCACAAAAGTTAAGAATGAGTCATAAAATAGCACATGTTAAATTTGTAAATAAAGCTCGACTGTCGCTTATAGAGGTATAGATAAGTAGCAGTCTCACTAAAGGAGGTCTATGAGGGAAAAACGACTCTCTCTTACAGAGGTTTCTGTTTCTCGCTAATAGAGGTTTTGGGAGCTTAAAATGATGGGTCCTGGCTATTACTCTCACTTATAGAGTTTTCTCACTTATCCAGTTCTCACTTTGACTGTATTTAGTTTCCACATTTAATCAGCCGTTTTCAGAAATTATTTTCTCATTACTTGCGTGACATATTACCTATATGCACCTACCTATATTTACATGCGATAGCGAATAACACAGAATTTCAGCTCAGAGCAATAACGCCAAACCACATCGCTTCTCTTCCAAAAATCGAAAACCGTGCATGCAATTTTGACCCAAATTCTATCCTTCTTAATAAATAAGGCAGTTATCCCACCGCCGACGATGAACGAGTAGCGAGTAAAGCTAGCATCTGGAAACGAGTTGGCGAGCAGCGAGCAGCGAGTGTATTGTTCCGTTAGTTTAGTCACTGAGCTATCATCTGGTTGGTCTCTCAGCGTGAGTTCTGACCGCCAAGGGACCGCTGAGCAAGTATTATCTTTGACAGCTCTTATCACTCAGCGACGGAACTAGTGAAGTGAGTACCTACTCGCCGGCGGCAGTGTGAACAGTCAGCGATCGACTTTTAATAGGTATATGCATCTCTCTTGTTTACAGAGAAAGTATATCTATTGTACGTTTCTTCAGCGAGAAATAAGCCGACAGTTAATCGTTTCCTCGCTGGCGGTGGGACAACTGCCCAAAGAAAGGATCGAGACTCATTTGCATAGATGCAAGTCGTTAATTAGCAGAATTATGGGCTCAAGACGATATCCAATGTCGGTTTCAGATTAAAGCCTGTAAAATTTACAATTCAAATTCCGCAGTGGAATTCAAATGAAGAGACTTTGGAATAACTTCGCGTTGATGTATGGAAGTACATAGTAGGTACGCAAAAATCTGTGCAATGTTCAACGTATTCGGTCTTAGTTCTTGAAAATGCTTTGAGCCCGGATCTCTGTTTTATTAAATTAATCATATTCATTGAATCGATTCAAGAGAAAGTTATAATTTAATGAAACAATACAACATGCTTCAAGGGTCAATATACTTTAACTAGTTATTTCCCCGCTACATAGTGGTCGGCTTTCAGTCTAAATGTATGTCACTGACTACCGCAGCTACTTGTATATCATAGAAAATCTGTCTATCTCGGCTTCACAACTTAATTATATCTATTGATAACTGGATAAGATTCCGGGATATTATATTACTTAGTACGACGGACTGAATCTATGAATGAGGGTTTTTTAGAATAACGGTCACCAAGTGGCAGTACTGAGACGTCAGGTCCGGGTACCTGTCAAACGCTTAAGTTTTCGACATCTGTCAAATTGATGTCAATGTTGTGTTGACGTTTTCAAAAAGAAGAGCTCTCGTCTCACTAGCGCCAACTGGTGGTGTGAATTTTCCTAATAAGTAATAACCCTCATTGCAAGATAAAGGAGGAGGTCGACGTGTACATACACGTACGTATATCGATTGACCCAATATGTGCATCCTTTGACAATATGATGGATAGATAGATAAATATATGCTTTATGGTACACCATAACAGTAAAACAAAGTTATGGACTTAACAAATGAAAAAGGGTGATACAATGGGCGATCTTATCGCTAAAAGTGATCTTTTACTAAGTTTTTGAAAGAAGATAGGGTTTGTGCTTGTCTTACTGACACGGGTAGAGCATTCCACAGCCGTACTGCTTGAGCTGCGAACGACTTACCATAGAAATTGGTGGCGTGACTTGGTACCGCAAGCCTTAAGTTTTCTGATGACCTCAGAGATTTTGCATGTGTGTCATGAAGGAACTTAAATCATTCTTTAAGATAAATGGGGGTTTTAGGATTAAACAGCACACTGTAAAGCACAGACAAAATATGTAAGTTCCGGCGAAGACGTATTGGAAGCCACTTGAGTTTCGTACGAAATTCGGATAAGTGATCATATTTGCGCAAGCCAAATATAAATCTAATGCAAACATTTTGGAGTCGCTCAAGCTCAATATGTGTGTTAAACAGCTAATTTTTGAAATCTAGTTATTGTTATTTAATATTATTAATCATGACAGTGTTCATTTTATTTATGAGCATTTGTTCTACACAATCACATTGTATATAAAATTCCGAGAATCACAAACAGTGCCTATTAAAACCCATAACTGGAAAGAGTCCGAGGTTTTGCAATTTCCAAAATACCAAGAAAACATAATTTGCTGATCCTTAATTAAACCACATCACTATCTCCCTGACAAAACGTTGTAAAATATAGTCCCACCGCGACAACTAGACCAATATAAACGCGATTTAAATGTTCTACTAAGATTTAATTTTATTTTTTTTTTTATTTTTTTTATTTAGAATAGGTTCGCGTTTGACCACCATCTCACCTGATGGTAAGTGATGATGTGGTCGAAGATGGAGCACGCTTACCTAAAAGTAACCTATTCACTCTTGACTTAAAGACTCCTAGGTTATAGCTATCGGGAAACACAGACTCCGGCAGGGAATTCCTCTCCTTAGCCGTACGCACAATGAAGGTATTCCCAAAATGTTTGGTGCGTATGGGTGGGATGTCCACCATGTAACAATGGCGCTTCGCCGTTTGTCTCGTAGTCCGATGATGGAACGGGCTTGTTGGAATTAAATTGTGTAATTCCATCGCACACTCCCCGAAATGTAACCGATAAAAAACCGATAGACTTGCAACTCGTCGTCGATGTTCAAGGCTCTGGAGCTTTGATTCGACCAGTGCATCGTTGCCAATGAATCTTTTGGCCCGCTTCTCGATAGACTCAAGCGCGTCCAGTTGGTATTTAGCAGATCCATCCCAAAGATGAGAGCAGTACTCCATACACGACCGAACCTGGGCTTGATAGAGATTGAGCAACTGTTCGTGTGTGAAGTACCGTCTCACCTTTGCTAGGATTCCCAACTTTTTTGATGCTAGTTGAGCCTTAGCCTCGATAAACGGGCCAAAATTGAGGGTAGAAGTTAATGTTACCCCCAGAAGCTCGATATGGTCAGTTATCGGCACAGTTACACCTCGGAAAGTAGGAGCCGGTTCAAATTGGCTCCCATTTAAAGTTAACGTTCCTCCGATTACTTTATTATACCCTCTTGGCAGCTTTATTACTTTAGTGAACAAAGCTTCTTGATTTTAGCCACAGAGCAGGGACACACCTCGTTATTAAAAACGCGTTCGTCAAAACTTTCCAGATAAACCAAAAGTTAGTGTCACCGTCTTTTTATTGCACTTACACCTTGTGAGTTTGTGACAATAGAAAGTATATATTGTCACTTTTTAATTAAGTGAACAAACATTAGTTTATTATTGTTAACAAACTCGATAGTTTACAAAACTAATAGGTACCATTCGATTGAGTTAGCACAACACCATTATTGATTTCCTTGTTTTACAAATTAATACAAGACTACTAGATTTATTACTCCCAAAACATTCCAAAGAGAGTCACTGAATTCCGTATTAAGAGAAACAAAGTGCTTCTGAATTTATAGGACGTTAGAAAGACATTTGTTTCAGTAAATTAATCGGTTTGTTTTATATAAACGCTTCGGGGATTGTTATACAGTTTATACACTACTTCGGCAGTCAATACAGCAACTATCTTTTTATTCGGAAGGTAAGTTCTCACTGGGAGCATTTGTGTGTAAGCAAAACAGTATTTAATAGTTTATAGCGATAGTCTTGTTTTTTGTTTTTGGGCATGGAGTTGACGTCAGATCTCAACTTTGGCTCAACCATCGAGTCCAGAGTTCAGACTGCAGCAAAAAAGCTGGGAATCCAACACAGGATGAGGCGGTACTTCACGCCTGGATAGCTTCTGAATCTATATAAAGCACATGTCCGTTCCTGCATGGAGTATTGCAGTCACTTGTGGGATGGCTCTGCAAACTACCAACTTACTGCACTGGACTCGATCGAGCGCAGAGCTAAAAGGCTTATAGGCCACAAGACGCTATCAGGCAAGCTTCATAGCCTGGCTTATCGGCGAACCGTTGCTTGCCTGTCGGTTTTCTACAGATTGTACTTCGGGGAGTGTGCGCAGGAGCTCCATGACCTAATCCTTCCATCTCCTTTTCGCTACAAGTCCACCAGACGCACGGCTGGGTACCATCCACACTTGGTTGAATACCGTCTTGTCGTACCAAGCGCTTCTCCTCCACATATATTGTGCGCACTTCCAAGTTGTGGAATTCTCTGCCGGCTTCTGTGTTCCCTGACTCTTATGAACTTTCAACCTTTAAAGCAAGAGTAAACAGGCATCTACTGGGCTCGCTCGTTCCATCGTAGACCTCATCTATCGCTTACCACCAGGCAAGATCGAGGTCAAGAGTGGGTTCATTCTGAATTTAAAAAATTGGTAGGGCTACATAATTATATTCCTTAACTCATGAATAATTCCGTGTTTTGGATTTATTTGCATAAAGACAGACAGACGCGGCTGGCAGAAATTTTGTAAAATTTACTGATTGACATTATGCAACTTTCGATCGACTTTCGCCTAACTATATCCGCTCTTGTTGATTCTCTTTCTATCTCTAGTAAATCAAATTCATTTGATTAACAAAAATGTGTAATGTGCGCATATAAAACGAGAGCAGAGGCAGAATTCAATGGTATCCAAGCATTAATAATAATTTGTAAAACAGTGAAACGGAAATGTGAAAAGGAAAATGCCACTCATTGTCTACAATGAACCTTACATTATTCACAAATGCTACCAATAAGAACACACCTTGAGACTTTTTTAACCAACCTCTTACTTTTGTTTTAAACAAAAATAAACTGTGCCCTTATTTTTTCTAAAGTTTTTCTTTTGTTTCGATTAAATGTCTGTTTTGATTTATAGGTTGTAAATGTAACTTCAGTGTCTATTGTTGGAGGGTTTTCAGGATTATTCTGCGTTTGTTTTTGTGAGCCTTCAGTTTTAGGAGAGAATATCTTCTTTATTACAGTGAAGACTTACGATTACTTTTACGATTTGGTTTTCTCAGTTTTGGCTTGCGTTATGATCTTTTCTGTCGTACTAATCATTATCATCTGCTTTGCCTTTACCCAACTATGTTTGGGTAGTCTTTCAGTCTAGCCAGATACAGCTGAGTACTAGTGTGTTTTGGTTTGTGGTGTTTTGTGACCAAAAGGAAATTTTAGAGGTATGAGGAACGGAGTGAAAAGTTCCTGATACGTTATAGAAATAGGAGGGATTATCCACGTATACAGTTGTAGGGTCCAGACCGTTTTATTGTTCTGGTTCTTACATCAGCGATTCGCTTAGAATGATCCTGGTAAGTTAGAGGCAAAACGATAGTAGTTTGAATTATCATAGACTAGCTTCCGTCCATGTCTTCGCTTGCGTGAAAATATTGAGCAAAGAAAAGTAGCTGCTCCGTTATGATGTAAATGAAGCATATGAGTATGGATTGAACTTTGTGACGTTTAATTTCCTGAGCTTTAGGTTTAGTTTTTGGCTTGCGAGGGAGTTATTCGTTCAAACAAACACAGATTATAATATAATTAACCTCAGAATTCAAAAGTTCCGAACCAAAACGTTTATACAAACTTTTCACCGAAGTTTTTAAATTCAAACAGTTTAAAAACTTCGGTGAAAAGTTTGTATAAACGTTTCGAAATATTCGTTTCAGAATAAAATTTTGTGACACCGAACAACTAAAGGTCAGCGCACTCGGAGACGCGAAGCAACATATTTTAGTAGTATTTTTCCGCTTTCATTTGCTCTTTATACAATAGCTAATTAGCATTGTGCTAAAGTTGATAAGTACTTACTTAATTTTGCGGTGGTGGTTTATTTTGACAGTCATGGCATGCACATCAGTGTAACAACAACCCAACTGCGAGAGCAATTTCTCTAATTAATTTCAGCCCGATCCGTCCAGTGGTTTTGGGCTGTGCGTTGATAGATCACTATGTCAGTCAGTCAGTCACCTTTGAGTTATATATATTTAGATTGTACATCCAGAAAATCTTGATCCATTTAATCTTTTTACCCCACTGCGGCGAAGCCCGAAAGGAGGAGGATTATTTTTCAGTATTAACTTATCTTTAGGCATATGAGTGAATATTACAAAAAAAAAAAAATTTAGCAAAAAATAAAACTAACTTCCATATCAAAACACTACAAAGCCAAAAATAAGTTTAATTTTACAAGGCGGTGTCAAAAAAAAAAAAAATACAAACTACCGAAATTAAAGTTAAAAAGATTTTTTTTTCATGCTTTTTAGTGGGTCGGTTTGTAATTTATCTAGAGTCTGGCAAACGAAAGTAGACACTCGAATTATTTGCAAACTTTTGATATGGCAATGCTATGCTTTTTTTTTATCGTGGTAATATTATCAAATAAGTCCTCCCACCCCGGGCAGGGTGGGAGGGACTGTCAGACTTTTACTGACTAAAATCCACGGTGCTCCTTCAATAACCCTTTACGTACCGGGGTCACGGTAATGGGATGAGTCCCACGACCCCGGCAGGCTTCGGCCCTCTACGGGGGGGCCTCGTCATATTGCTGACGCTCTTTGAGGCGCGCGTTGAACACAACGCGCCGTCGACCCGGGCATGGTCCATGGTCGGACAGCGAGTTGCCCTTTACTCGCTGTCCGCATGCTTGCGCCTACGGTGGCCGGAGATCGTCGGCCGACGTCCGACGCCGTGGGCGTCTACCACTGCGGCTAGGCTGGAGGGAGGACGCCATCCTCTCCCTCATACGGCCCGCCTCCTCCTTCGGAAGCATGACTGCTTCGCAGAAGGAGGCAACCGCTTCCCACTCCCTCTCGCCCTGCAGCATGGCCTCGACCAATGCCGGGCGCGAGAGGTCTCCGCCTATTGCCGCCGTGAGGACAAGTCGGTGCTCTGCCCAAGCGGGGCAGTCCTGCACCGTGTGCTCGACTGTGTCCTCAGGGCGACCCTCGCAGTGGTGACACCCAGGCCTTTGTTCCTTTCCCATCAGACACAGGTACCTCCCGAAACTTCCGTGTCCGGTGAGGACCTGCGACATGCGGTAGGTCAGGACGCCCTGACGCCGATCTATGCTATGCTAATGTCAAACTCAATTTTCCAAAACAAGATAGCGCGTTGTTGGTGATTTGTTGTGATCTTGTTAATAGCGCTTATTGAGCGAAAAATTAACAAAACTATTAAAAGTGGAGTGCGGGAGATGTTGTTTCACATGATGTCTAAATATCAAGAAAAACAACAAGAGAAAGACGCCGAATTCAAACAAAAACAAGTTTGTTTACGTGTGGTGTTCGGTTTCATAAGTTAGTATGGCGCTACTAAGTTGATACTTTGTCGTAATTCATAATTTATATTTATCTTTTAGCGAGGAAAAATATGTATCTATTTTGAATCACATTCATTTTATAGTATGTTAAACACCTTCACAATAATGCATTATGGTTATTTAACATACTATTAAATGTTGCATGGTTTTTAACATATTTTTTTCTTTTATAGAAAATCTTGTGGATGTTGTAGCGTAAATAAAATTAAGTGCACAGTAAAACACAACCGCTACTTAACACGTTTAATTTTGATTAAAAGGAAAAAGATAGAAAACAAGTACTTAATTAAAAAACATAAAAAAGTTAAATATTAGTTATTATTGGGAACCTTTCAGTGATGGCGTGGGTTAACTTAGCGGAAAGAAAAAGAATGTTATCGTAAGTATTATGCAAATATTTTTAACTTACCTAACAAAAAAATCGATTGCAATCGGTTATAGCTAGGCGAATACGCAATATTAGTAATTTTAATTACAAAAACACTAAGAGCATCCAACGCGTCTTGATAGGCCTTAGGTTAGAAAGAGTTTTTGACGTGAGAATTTTTAGAATAGAAATATACAAATTAGGTGCACTATTTAAAATAGAACTCCTGCTGCGAAAACTCGGTAATTCCTGGACGGCTGAACACGACTGTGGGAAGTAACGTAGAAATCACGGAGCCACTGCGCTGCGGAGTCCGCATCTACCTCGTACTCGCTTCAGGCCTTTGAGATGGACGTCTCAGGCACAGGATGTGCTCGGATATCGGGCGAGAGCGCCCCGACCTCCGTCGTCGATAACCGACGTCGCTTGCCCGTAGGGTGGAGCCAAAAATTGGCTTGTAACGGGATCTAAACAAAAAAGAAACTTCAGACCACCGATGCAAGCTGAATCTTTGATTAATTATGAAACTAGTGCGAAATGGATCGTAAAGAAAAAAGGCGACAATACATACCAAATTAACCAGAAAATCACCCACAGACTATCCTTTTGCTAGGACACTTTATATTTTTTATTGGGTTTACACCAACAGAAAAAAAACTTTCACTTCATAATTTCGATATTAATCACAAAAAATAAGGTCGACCATCACTTATCGGGTCCCAAAAATGTAATGACGCCGTCGAAAGGCAAACAACCGACGATTTTTTTACAATTCCTGGTTCAAATGTGAATAACAGATATGAAGAAAAAATTTTTTATTGAAAAGTTTGCATTAGGATTGGAGGAGGTCTTAACCGTAGCGGTTTTACGCTACAATGTAGCAGGGGTTGATGAGATAGTGAAAACTATTAAAAACTTACGGATTTAGAGCAGAAGGATAGGATAAGAAACCATAACCAGTACTTGAATGAAATAGCTTCAATCACTGCTAAGTTTTTACTAGAAGTACATAACTTTAGAAAGATGTAATTGAATTCATGATTTGCAGAACCTAATCATTTTGTTTTACCATTATTTACAGAAGTGAGCGTTACTACATTAAAAAGAATTAAAAAGGAACGTGCGCGTAAAGGCCATATAAACCCACAGTGTCCGACTTAGATAGTTTCGACATAGATGCTATTCGTAACAAAATTAACGAATTTTATATCGTTAGAAAACAAGTTTAAAACGATACACACCAGAGCCAGTATATGAAGGTGATGAAATTCTGAAGCAGAATGGGCACGAGGTATTGCGTCTTCCCCCCTACCACTGCGATCTAAATGCCATTGAGTTAGTATAGAGTTTACCTAAACGTAAAGTGGAAAATAAAAATATTGCTCTACCTGCAGTGGAGTTAAAGAAAGTTATAAAAGAGTCGTTTGAAAATATAACTCCCAGGAATGAAAGAAAATGACTTATCATGTCATCCATGTTGAAACTAAATATAAAGAAAGGGACAGAATTACAGAAAATAATTAAGAAAGTTTTATAATTAACGTAGAAAACAATGATTCCAGTGACTCTAATGAAACTTTGCACATGGAAGTCTTACATTCAGATTTTGATTATAGTAAATAAATCAGAACTATTTTAGAATACTCTTGTTTTTTTTAATTCGAGTTAAGACACAATATCTAAACTATTACCTACCTAAAATACCTCTTGTATTTTTATTCCGATGAATGAGAAATATAAAAACTTTTTACCAAAAAATTAAACCGACTCCCAAAAAACACTGCAAAGTGAAAAATAACTTTTATTTCGGTAGTCGGTGTCTTTAGTTTTGTATTTTCGTTTTTGGCACCGACTTCCGAAATTAAAGTTATTTTTCACTTTGCAGTGTTTTTTGGGAGTCGGTTTAATTTTTTGGTAAAAAGTTTTTATTTCACTCTTTTTAGTTGGTCTATTTTTAATTTACCTAGTTACAAGAGCCTAATTATCAACTACTTATAACCTTTTACAAAATATTGCTTTTCCCAATGCTGGGCCGTTAATTGTTGAGGAGTTCTCCTGGTACTTCACCATCAGCTCTACATCACCATATGCATTGTGACGAGCATAAAGTGCGTAACATCCATATTCAAGTAATCGAATCGCAATCCACTCAATACTTATTATTGAGTAGTTTCGGCGTGGTAGTAGTTCCATCTGTGGTCTTCATCATCAGTTCCAATTCCTCAAATGGTACTTTTTGAGAGCAACTGCATAAGTTACTATAATAAATACCCAAAACGACATAGGTGTGCCTATAATATTTGAAGAGTTCCCTCGATTTCTCCAAGATCCCATCATCAGATCCTGACGTTTATGAAAATGAGACCAATATCGAAGTATACCCTTTCAATCAGAAAAAGAATTTTCCAAATCGGTTCAGCCTTCTTCGAGTAATCGATGATGATACATTAAAAAAAAAAAAACAAAAATATGCGCGTCGAATTGATAACCTCCTCTTTTTGTCGTCGGTTGAAAATAGATAATTCTAAAATATTAAATAATATTATTTCAGCTATTTCATAGTAGTTTTGGGGTTGCTATGCTGATATTTTTTTTAAATTTGCCGCGCTTATTCGTCTCTACTTTCCTTTGCCAGACTCTAGTTACAAAACCCAAAATGTGAACTACTTATCACCTTTTACAAAATATTGCTTTTCCCGATGCAGAGTCGTTAATTTTTGAGGAGTTCTACACATATTTCGCTAACCCAGGAAATAAATCAGAAATAATGTCACAACTCAAAAACACAGAATCACCCAACAGACTACTAGTCACAAATGTGCCGGATACCACACAAAGTTCCCTAATTAACAAAGTTTGATCCAAATATCAGGCGCGTGCCCGAAATTGTTACAGTACAAACGAATGTAGTTTAGCTAAACTATAAGTTGTTAGTACAAGCGTGCTTCATCTTCAACCACATCATCGCTTACCATTAAGTGAGATGGTGGTCAAACGCGAGCCTACCAACAATAAAAATAAAAAATGAAAAACAGCTACAGCATTTTTTTTTTTTTTTTTTTTTTTTTTATTTAGAATAGGTTCGCGTTTGACCACCATCTCACCTGATGGTAAGTGATGATGTGGTCGAAGATGGAGCACGCTTACCTAAAAGTAACCTATTCACTCTTGACTTAAAGACTCCTAGGTTATAGCTATCGGGAAACACAGACTCCGGCAGGGAATTCCACTCCTTAGCCGTACGCACAATGAAGGTATTCCCAAAACGTTTGGTGCGTATGGGTGGGATGTCCACCATGTAACGATGGCGCTTCGCCGTTTGTCTCGTAGTCCGATGATGGAACGGGCTTGTTGGAATTAAATTGTGTAATTCCATCGCACACTCCCCGAAATGTAACCGATAAAAAACCGATAGACTTGCAACTCGTCGTCGATGTTCAAGGCTCTGGAGCTTTGATTCGACCAGTGCATCGTTGCCAATGAGTCTTTTGGCCCGCTTCTCGATAGACTCAAGCGCGTCCAGTTGGTATTTAGCAGATCCATCCCAAAGATGAGAGCAGTACTCCATACACGACCGAACCTGGGCTTGATAGAGATTGAGCAACTGTTCGGGTGTGAAGTACCGTCTCACCTTTGCTAGGATTTATTTATTTATTTATTTTATTTGCATTTATAATAAAATGTTGGATTTGTAATATTAGGCAGGTATATGTTTTTTTTTTTTTAGGGAAACGCAATGTAGATGATGACTCAATCAATAGCTATTGTGGTTATTAAAACAAGATAGTTATTAAAAACAATAAATTACACTAGATCCGAGACATTGGTGGTGTTTCAGACAACTTCTATATTGGCTCTTGATGTCTCAAATTTCTTTAAATATCTCCCGGATGCTTTAAGAACGCTTAGAATATTCCACCACATTCAACCACATTATGCGGTTTTATGGAGACAAAGTTGCAAAAAAATTGGCCAAGTGCGAGTCAGACTCGCCCATGAAGGTTAATAATAATAATAATAATATTCCACAACTTTTCACACAACGCCATCTAGTCCCAAACTAAGCAGAGCTTGTGGTATGGGTACTAGACAACTGATTAAACATACATATATATTTCTAAATACATACAATATTATAGATAAATTACACCCAGACAAAGAACAAATGACCGTGCTCATCACTCAAACATTTGTCCTAGGTGGGAATCGAACCCACGACCTTGAGCACAGCAGTCAGGGCCACTGACCACTATACCAACGGGCCTGTCAACGGGTTCCGTAGTAACTATAATCTATATATATAAAAGAAAGTCGTGTTAGTTACACTATTTATAACTCGAGAACGGCTGAACCGATTTGACTGAAAATTGGTAGGGAGTAGCTTAAAACCAGGAGACGGATATAGGATATTTTTTTTATTCCGGAATTCCCACGGGATCGGGATTTAAGCGGGAAAAACATCCCACGCGAACGAAGAAGAAATGGAGAGTAGGGTAGGGGTAGGGTTGGTGTAGGGTAGGAGTAGGGGTAGGGTA